>JABASK010000522.1:0-13943 GCA_019776465.1 Rambutanura hunanensis | reverse complement strand
GCTACGAATCAGTCAAACATCAAAACTTATAGAGCAGCCACTAACCAAACACAACTAGAGGTCAAGTTAACTTCTGATGAAATACGCAAACTTCGAAAACATCTCGAATCTTGTCAAGAAGAAGCTCAAACGATTCAGCAAAAGGAAGACGCTTTACGACTTGACCTTGAATCCCTTCGAGGGCAACACAAACAATTTAAATACGGTTCGTCATCAACGGACGAAAAGTTTCGGAGAATTGGGGTAATTTTGGATACTGAAGAAGAACTGCTTTACAAACAAGAAGCAGAAACAGAGCGGCGACGTTTGTTACTGCGTCAAGCGACGACGCAAATTGTAGACCTTAAGAAAATGGTAGAAGGTCTCGCACTCAATAAGAAACGGAAAGCAGCTCAATCCCGCGCTACTACGAGGTTGACTGACTCGCTAGATTTTCAGGTTGACAAAAGTATTTTTTTTTTAAAAAAAACTATTTTTTTTTAAAACCAATTTTCTTTTTGTTGTGTTTTAGATTGAACAAAAACGACGCACCTTTCACGAACTAGACTTGAAATTGGTATCACTCAATGATAAAATTGGGAATCTCGGATTCGTCCCGGATCACATGGATGGTCGACCTGACAAAATTTTAGACAAGTTGAGAAAACTAAGAAAGGAAGTCAAAACTACGTTCCGGGACAAAACAAAACAAGAAAGTTTAAAAGGTTTTACAGAATCCATACTTCAGCGTCTTAAGAAAGAAATCACTCAATTTGTAGAAGAAGGTCAAGCAATTGCTCTTGGAAATGAAAACTTAACCATACTAATTACAACGTAAAAAAAAGCAATTTCAAACATTTCAAACCACATTTTTTTTCAATCGAAACTAACACTTTCAGGTTCAGCAAGGACAACTTCGGCGGAACCAAACTTCTTCAACAGACAAAATTTAATTTTCAAATGACACTCCTTACTCGGAATCGACTTATGGAATCGTTCAAAAAACGAAAACAAAGATGTTACTCAGCTAGTAAACAGTATCTCGAATTAGAAACAGTAAGGCTGATGTACACAACTATTTAACATGACCTTTGACCCCTGGGAAACTCCTTTCCTAATTTTTCAGGCTGCTAATGAACGTCGAACTGAAATCGAAACTTACTTTAAAATCTTGGAGCATCGCAAGAAACTTTTACTGGAAAACAAAAGCCGGCTGGTGTATCCCTGGGAAACTCCTTTCCTAATTTTTCAGGCTGCTAATGAACGTCGAACTGAAATCGAAACTTACTTTAAAATCTTGGAGCATCGCAAGAAACTTTTACTAGAAAACAAAAGCCGGCTGGTGCAACACGTGAACGATTCTCAATCCTGCGTCAGACACTGGAAAATCAAGTAAAAATTAAAAAAAAAATTAAATCCAAAATATTACCTTACTAATTTTTTTTTAAAAAAAAAATGCTGAGAACTGGAAAGCATGAGAAAGAATTCAATTCTCATTTGTATTAGATACGAGTTTGTTATGACGGCCATGGCCGATTCGACTGACAATGGCGGGCCTTCCGAGGCTTTTCTAATTGTCAAGCTTGCACAAGAACGCGAATGTTTAAAACGGTAAAAACGTAATCGACAACAACGAATTATTAACTTTTTTGGAAAACTAACATTTTTAAAAGAAAAATTAATTTTTTCTAATCGGAAAATGACGTAGTGACGGAGAACTGTGGGACCGCCGTGTCAAAGAAGCCGAACAAGAAGTAGAAGGACTTCAAAACACCGTGGCGTTACTAAGCAACTGTAATCAGACTTTCAAAACTAGCTTGGCTCCATCATCGAAAAAAAGTACTAACATCAAAATTTTGAACCGAATTATTTTAATGTTCAATTCTGTTTTGTTCTATCACCCGGATAGCCACCGTTGACAGAAAAGCTCTACAATGATTTTCAAGTCCTCAAGATAAGAACTCAACGACACTTAAACCGACTTTTGAAAATCGTTGAAGAAAAACGTCGTGACCTGATTCAAATTCAAAGTGGAACCCAACACATGCGTGAAACTCTTTTAGATAGACGCCAAGAACTAAATGTAGTCTACCAAGAGATTACGAGTCAAAAGACCAAAATTGATCGAGCGTCACTTCTTACACGGAGAATATTACGTCAATTTGACCAAATTCAACCCGGAGAGTTGACGCATATCGAAACTGAAATCAAAGTTAAGTGTCTACGCGAGAAATACGAGGTAAGATCAATTTAGGGAGACGTTAAATGAACTAAGGTCAATGACCTCTTTCCTGTTTCCAGTTTTCAATCAAAACTTTACAAAGAACGGTTGAAACTTTTCCCAAACTTCACCCTTGGATTCTCAATTACATCAAATCCAGCAACTTGTTTGGCAAATTAGCCACAAACTTGGAGAAATTATTAGTAGAATCGATAGACATTTCGCAATCCGAAACAGGTTCATCCGTTTCTGCAAAATCGGATCGAAAATTGTCGCGTCGTTCTAGTGTCATGACACAAGTTAAAATCATCAAAGATCGTGAAAGTCAACGCCTAGGTTCAATTTCTCAAGGAACCACGACACCGCCAGCTCCAGGCCAATTGCCACTGCCGTCGCACCGCTCATCTGCTTCACTTTCAAAACAAGCTCGGTCTACCGAAACTGAAACTCCTTCGCGAATAGAAGAACTTAAACCCCTTAGAAGTATTCTACGCAAAGGTCAATCCTCCTCAGTAACTGAATAGTGAATCATTGCAACTTTAAGCTAAAGTGCCAATGTAAATGTAAAAAAAGTAGTTCAACTGTGTAATATCAATATGTAGCATGTAAAGCTAACTTGTATTTATAAACTGAAACTTGTCACGTCATATTTAACTTACGTTACATTAGTTTTCAATTTTTTGTCACTAGATTCTTCAGTGCTATTGAATTTGATCTTGACCTCTGCCTTACTGAGTCTAACATTCGATCTGCTAGTTTTGGATCAATAGCCTTTTTAGATAAATTCCATAAATTTAGGGCTAAGTTTCCCATGGAATTTAAATTTCCCCATTGAATTATTTCTGTGAAGAGGTCAAGGCAGAGCTTGCTCTGAAAACAAATCAAAAGAAAAAGATAGAAGCAGTTAGCACAGTAAATTAACATTATACAAGAAATAGACAGGAATTAAAAAATGTAACCTGTTTCTTCATCTGCATTTCATCACCAAGACTTTTGAGCGTGGATAACAGATCATTTAATGTGGCAGAAGCAATAGAATTGACTTCACCGAGGAACATTGCATTTCCGCCATACAGTGAGTTATTGGAATCCACTGATATTTAACAAGTACAAATTTTATGCACATTTTTATCAATACAAACACGTTACTGTTACAGTGTGTCCGTCCACATTAGTAATTAAATTGCATTACCTCCATCGAATCCGTAAGGATACAAGTCTTGGCAATAAGCTCCAAGCAAGTGACAGGATCTTGAGCTTGATTGGTGCTGAATTTAGGTCGAGTGAAATGAGACCGCGAAGGAGGTACAGAATTGGTTCTTTCGGATGATCTGGCACGACGAGCAAAGTACTCAACTAAAGACAAGTAAAAATAGCGTTTAAACTACATGTTAAAAAAACTATTAAACATCATCTAATTTCTCTAAAAAAAAAAGACGTAATTGGAGTCATCTATTCGTACCAAATTCGAAACGAAGTCTATTTTCTCTGGTTCACTAAGGTCTGCCATGTTTTCATTTAAAAGTGAAATGGTCTGCTTTGAGGCAAGCATCCCCTGAAACGTTAAGTAATTAAAAAACGTTGAGTATTCAGGTGTCAAATCCTTGTTCGACGAAATTACTGTCGAGTACTTAACTTTGAGAGTTTCACTAAACTAACCTTGACTCAAGCATTGATTGCAGTAAGCCACTTGACCCACGACCAAGTAGAGTTGAAGTTGACATTGAACACTTTCAAGTGACGGAATAGTAATAAATGCATAAGCCAAACAAGCCGACAAAAATCCTTTGGTTCGTTTTGTATGATGACCTTCAACCACTTCGCGGACTGACATTCCAAGACGGCAAACGCTCTACAAAATTCCACCACATTAAAACACATTTAGACCTTGTAGCGGTTACTTCTGCGTTTTTTTTACGTGGACTAGTTGTGTGAGTATAGAATCAATATTCGTAAAAGATCCTCGTGCTTCATCGTAAATATTGTAACTGTTTTTCGAAATCTCGACCATAGCTTATCCGTAAAATGAAACCATTTATAAGACTTCCAATCTGTTTTACTTCATCTATTGGCGTAAGCGCACTGAAAAATTCCAAAATATTCAATTAATTTCTTTTTTCAGTTTCGGAGTTCAATTTACTTGAATCCCGATCAATTGTTTGTTTTTTCCTTACTCCACAGAATCGTGCAAAGTGGAAGCCAAATGCATTAGAGTATTGACCACAAGGGCATCTCCAAGTGGTTCTGTATGTTTTGTATTGAACGCCAAAATGACTGGTTTCGTAGCTTCGGTTCCTAGCATCGTAATTAACTTCACAAACGGATCCTACAAAATTAAAATTTAGAACGCAACTTATACGCAACACGAAAACAAGCACTGTTGCTAAATTTGTCTTGTACCAGTAACTTACCGAAGTGAGAAGTATCGTAATGTCGTTGGAGTACGTAAGCAATTTTTCGACAATGCTGGATAATTTGCCACGAAATTGTTCAACGTCTCGGTAAGGAACGTGCATTAGAACGTCTTCTAAAAATTCGTTTATGGTCTCAATCTATTTCAGTTTTATAAAGATAGGATCAAAATGTTTTTCTTTTTTTCAAATCAACCGCATTTTAAATAAAAACTTATAACTTACGTTAAAATGCTTGACCATGAATTCCACCCAGACTTGACAACAAGCCAAGTAGTCTTCTCTGGAAAAGATTTTTTTAATTTGTGGCCAAATGACTCTCTCAAGTATCTTTGACATAGCCAGCCTGGAGTTCTGAAATGAGTAGACACATCCCCAAATTCTTGATAATCACTGGTAAATTAGTTTCTAGGGTTAAAATAATTTCTAAAATTTGTGGGCATTGGTCAGCTATGAAAGACGGTGGGAATGTCGTGAGTAGAGAAGACAACAGGACTGACTTCCAACTAAAACAAAACGCAGTAAAAGTTAATAAAATTTGCACAGACGTAACTTTCTATTACTAGTTAGTTTGTTCCTTACAACAATGGAATGCTTGAAATGAGATGCAACGTATAATGAAGATGCTCTCCACGATGAACTAAACATTGAAGAATCCAATCTACGGCTGGTAGCAAGACCGTGATATATTGGTCCATAGAAACTTTGGCAACGACCAGTTGTGGAGAATTTCGAAAATTTTCCAAAACCTGTAAATATTTTTTTATCCAGCATAAATTAAATTTGATGAACATGAGTCGTTTTGATAACAAAGATTTTGCATTTTGCAGAACCAACCTGATCATGAAGTAAAAGTATATCTTGGAAACATTGCATGTACAATTCTTTATGTTCTGGAACCAATTCCATTCCTACTCGGCACAAGTAACAACTGTTCAAGGAAAATATGAAATTGGTAATTTTAGAAAACCTTGGGTTTTTGTTAATGTTAATTAAAATTGAATTTCGAAAAATGTGAGGGTTGAAATTTCCATACCGCATGTAAATCGCCACAACTGGACATCCTAGTCCCCACATACTACTAAGTAGACGATTCAAAACTCGTCCATAATCTTCTGAACTTGAAGAAAGAAACGAAGATGATCTTAAGAATGGCTAGTTCTATTAAAATTCGGGGTAAAAGTTCCCGAATGGAACCAACTTTAAAGAACCAATTTTTACACATTTCTTTCGCCACTTCATCAGAACTGTCGTCACTAAAAAAAAATTTTTTTTTAAAAATACAATTTTTGATTTTTGTTTTATGAAATAGGTTTGCTATTACACTGACCTTTGTTTACTCCTCAATCGTGCATAGACCATACTCCCGAATTTATCTAAAATGTCCGTTATAATGACAAACTTGCTCGGGTAAAAGTAAATCACTGAAGTATCGTTCAGTAATTTGCAACACTGTAAGGTCAAAGTGAAACAATTGTCATTAAACCAAGCCAACCAAGGTTTAGTAAACCATGAGATTAAAATGGGTAAACGATGGTTGGGTTGAAGATAAACAAAAACATGAAGAACTAATTGGATTGAAAAACGTAACCTGTATAGCAATTTTGAGGGCATTAACTCTCATGTCAACTTGCCAAGCCTGAGTTAACTGCTGGTCCAATTGGTTGATCTAAATTCGATTAAATTGGAATTCTAGAGAAATGCTTTTAGACTAATAAAAAATGATTTTTTTTACTACATATTATAATAATTTTCGAATCTTTCGCGCAATTTAAGTATTCCATACCTTGTTAGTGTATTCATCCTGTGTTAGACCACCGTAAAACTGTCTAGATCCAGTATCCAAGTCCAGTTGCTCTAGTCGATGAAGAACTTTTTCACTGACACCACGGACCTCTGAGATAGAGATAAAAGAAAGTACGGAAATAAACACGATTGCAAATATCCTCGTTGTCGTTATTACCTAACGTATTCTAGAGTATTAAACGAAAAAGTTGCATGAAAAAATTCTAAGAAAACCGCCGATTAAATGTGCATTTTCTTAATCACACACCGTTAGAAGAATTACCGCCAGTCGACGAATATACTGAAGTAGTAATGGACAATTTCTCTTGTGTTGTGAATTTACTCACTATCCCAGCTTTCTTGACGATCCACGGTTCAAAAGTGTCCTTTGATGAACGAACAATATTCCCACTGACAAATCCATCCCCTTGCCCTTCCGTGACTGCCATTCGAGTTAAAGGGTCGAGTTCTGCTAAATTGGTGGATGGATCGGCATTTTTAGTGGACATCTTTCTCTAATTGGATGAGTTACAAAAGAAGTTATTAGAAGTTAGAACCTAAGCGTTTTTGTTGGCGACTTACACCCATCGTAGTGTCATTGCTTGAAAGATTAACTTCTAATGGATGTTTCACGGCTGGCTCTCGTCGAAGATTCAGCTTGCTCTTCATTTTGCGCTGATTCGCTCGTAAATCAGTTTCCCTATCAAACGAAGTCGTGCCATTGATGTAAAAATATAAACCAAACATCAATCGATTGAATCAACTATGTATTTTACTATTTAGACAACAGAGTATACTCATTTCCTGTTAAAGTGCTTTCTCACCATAAGTATGACATCGCTGAAGGTTGTTAAAATTCGCCGTCAAAATTGGAGGATTCAATGTCGCATGCCGTAAGATTCAACAAGCTACTTAGTAAAAAAAAGTAGATGACGGTATTACTTGCTGGTTGGTTGCAGCTACAACTAAATATTTACTAATCTAGATTGCGCGTGAAACCCCGTAATCCGCAGTTACCTCTTTCGATGATCGAATCAGAGTTAACAGTTGACCGGCCGGCGGCCGGTGCGGTAGGTAGAGGTTAATACCTAACTAACAGTTTTGGGTTGTGTGCAGCAAAAAGTGTCCGGAGAAACCTAAGTCCTGTCCTATGTAATGTCATGTGTTAAGCCTTGTTCGGTTTCTCTTTTCTCAACTCCGAACTTAAACCTAGACAATTTTGCTACACGCCACCCAGTTAGTGTTTACACGGTATAATTCGCCTTGATTTACTTCGCTCAGATTTTTTTTCTATCTTTTTTTCTAAAATAGCCTAAGGACCCTGACCATAATGCGAATTATTTGAAGCGATCTCAAAAACTGAATTTAAAAAAATTCCAATTCTTTTTTGAATTTTTATTTTCTTAGATTTTGCTCAAAATCATTTTCCTAACTAATTCTTCTTATGTGCTGAGCTCAATTTTGATGGAATTTTTATTAAAAAATAAAAGGTTTTAAGCTTTTTAAAACTTACCAAAACGAAACCTAAGTAAGACTACGATATGACTAAAACGATTGATTAACGTTACAAGCTTTGAGCGAAGGGAAGGGGGGGGGCGTCCAATTTGCTAATGCACCCTTATCATCAGAAATTAACAGATGTTTTGCAATTCACCGTTTTCGGCGTCTTTATTGCGGAACCGTGGATTACTCACCGAAGGAACCTGGTAAAGAACTTGGTGTCATGTCAGTACAAACGTAGTGAAGGTACGGAGTTCTTTTGCGTACACTTCAGATGTGTAAATCATGAACTGAATCAAGATTTTGGATCGATATGAAATTAAAAACGTTATTAGTACTATTAAGAAAAATTCCCGCGACAACTGTGGTGCTAACTTTAACGCTCGGCGATCATAACGAAGTGAAAATCGTCATTTCGAAATCATTGGATGAATTTCTACGGAATGGCTGGGGTAAACTAGGACATATTGGTGTCAACAAAAAGGTGTTGATGACCTTTAGAACGCGTTTTTAAAAATTCTAAACAGCAGCACATTTGCACAACATTTGTTAGTGATTCGACAGGTTTTAGTCTTTCAATGTTAAATTTTGGTAGGGAAATTTCAACCCTTTTTGATGTTGCTCTAGAAGCAGACGGTGAAGAAGAGTTTTCTAATTGGCTTGAACACAAATCAGCCTTGGTTGAACGTTTTGCTAATACTTATAGACTTGCTCGACAAAATGCTGCTAGCATTGGTCATGCTCTTACATCACATGTCAAGGACAGTGGCGAACAAGTGGCCACCTCGCACATGCGCGAATGTTTTAGAATTAAAAAATTTAATTAAAATAAAACCAATAAATAAATAAAAAAAATAAAAAAAAAATATTGAAAAAAGGAAAAGGTAACGAAGGCTACTGGAGGAGCAAGGCGAGGAGGTCGAATTGGTTGGGCTTGTGGTGGACTTGGAATTGGTGGTGGAGTTGAAATTGGTGATGGAATTGACATTGGTGATGGAATTGACATTGGTGATGGAATTGACATTGGTGATGGCATTGAAATTGGACTTGGAACTAGTGGTGAGGTCAAAGGTGAGGTCAAACGAGAAGGCATGAGTGGAAATGGGGCCAAATAGGAGGTAAAACTCCTGTCTGACCACATAATGCGCCCTTTGAGAATCGGACTTTCATTCAATTTCAACTACCAAGGTTTTGCATAAACAGTAATTGAACTTTTATTAGATTTTATTAGTGTAACCATTATTGTTATGAATTTAATATGTTAAAACATAATGTAAACCTGGGACGGCTAAAACAATTATTGGACCAAGAAGATCTGGGAAACTGAGACAACCGAAATGGAGAAAGACCGGCCCACTAATTGTCACAATACAATGAATCGTAATCGTAACAGTACACAAGATTGTTCAAGATGCCAGTCACGAACAGTCTGGTTGTGACCAGACTTGGGATAGTTTAATATCCAATGCAGCTTGCCTATAACAATTCATTAAACTACAGAGATAACATTTTTCCAAAATACTTATTTTCGTTTTTTAAGTCTTTTTCCTTTATCCATTTATCCTTAGGTTAGAAATTCAAGTAGCGATGACAGTGAGAAAATACTTTCCACACTGGCAAAATGGTTTCTTTCCAACTATTTTACGGTACCCGCCAACGAGATAACGGGGAAATACCATTATCGGCATTAACGATGGCAATTTCAAGCCCGCAAAGAGAACCAACTTTTGATACAGTTTCCTTCTTTTTAAAGATGTCTGAGAAGTTTCTCGCTTTTATAAGAAAAATTGCTATCTTTAATGCCGGTGTTGTAGTTATTGAACAATGACAAACTTTTCTAACAACCTCGTCTGCTCCTTAACAAATTATGAGAATATGATGTGGTTACTCATGCTGTTGTTCTTAAATTGTCGACTTCTTTTACCTGACTCGGTATAGCGGAGACCGGAATGAAACCGGCCAGCTTTTAGTAACAGACCATGCATCAATTCGAAAACAAAGAAATTTTTACAATGAAAATGGTCATTTCGTTGTCCAGGACAAGTTTTGGAGTTCGCTGAATATAATATAATAAGTATTCAAAAACGGAAACATCCATGGATCTGTTCTTGTAAATGCGGTATGATTTTTATATCTTTTGGAATGCCTCAATCTTCCTAAATATACGCTACGCACTCTGTTATCATAATACTTAACCGTACGATTTTTTTAAATCTAAAAAAAACGACTTTTCGAAAATTATTGTCTAAATTAACTATATTTCAGTAGTTTCAAAAACATTAAAAATTTTATTTCAAGTGTACTTAAGTTTAAAAAAACAAGCGTTATAAAAAATATTGTAATTAAAACGGTATTAGGTGATCGAGATGGATGCGTTTGCTGCTTAAGCACGAGTGCTATGGAGCAAGAAACATTTGAATGAAAACACTACGACGGTTAAGTTAGCCACAGCATTAGACTATGTCCAGGCTATCCGTAAGGCGAATTAACTTTATCCCAAAATTAAATATACGAAAAATGACTCCACGCCTTTAGATAGACTGAATTAGCTAGACTTTGTAGAAATAAATTCGAAAATTTTTACTTTAGAGTCCATATTGTCCAAAATAAATACATTGTAAAATAAATAAATTGTATTCAAGCTTTTGGGTAATTCAAGTATCTGAAGTATTCAAGTATTCTAAGATAGTTTGTCTGTCTAGGTAAATCGGGTGTCTAGCTAATGCATATCTAACTAAATAGTAACTAGCTAACACGTGGCTAATTCAATCTAGCTAAAGGCGTACTACGACGAGAAATTATTGTGTGCGTCGTTCCCTGGTTTTATCATTTGTTGCCCGAACATTCTAATGTACATAAAAGACTCGGAAATTTGCTCTAAAAAGAATTAGAAACTTCTCCGAAATTCACTGAGAACACCATGCGTTGTCTTAAAAGTCCGTTCCCTTGGCGGGAGAGAAATTCCCGAGACTTTTATGCATTAAGTTCTTTAATTTCACGCTATTTAACCAACACTCATATTGGCATAGAAAAAAAAATTGTGTTCAGGTCAGGTGACGATAGTCAACAAAGTTACATCGCCGACGTGGTTCGTATACTTAATTCCTTATTTGATTTTGATTTACATTTTTATAACAAAATCTAATCTCATTTTTATTCTAGCGACCGCGCTGTCGAAAAATGGACTCATCCTTCATGAATTCGACACTGGTATAGCTAATATTCAGAACTATAAATCGAAGTGCTGGCGGTGTAATAACAGCTATAAGTTGCTGTCTGTAAACCTACAATTGAAGCTCCTCACTGGCACTTGTCTGTGTCCCTACACTGTGCAGAAAGATTCAACACCTTGCTATCACTTCAATTTCATTTTCTTATGGCGTAGTGGCCTGTATGTTATTATCATTCATACTAATCTCCAGGAACATTGATGCCGCGGTTCAGAAACCTGCATATCATTATCCAGGAGAACAGTACACAAGATTGTTCCAGATGCTAGTAACGGACAGTCTGGTTGTGACTAGATTTGGGATAGTTCACTATCCAATGCAGCTTGCTTATGACAACGCATTACACTACAGGGATATCATTTTTCAATTCTAGAAGGGCGGCAGACGGAAGTATTAGAGTATACAGAGTGGTCGTGTGACAGCTTTAAACGACTACGAGTTTCTGGAGTGTGGGAGATCTGCAAATTTTGGTGAAGAGGACAAAATTTTAGACCTCATCCAATTTTCTTGGCGCTAACCGTATTACACTTGAATTGGAACTTGAAGCAAATGGTGTTAGTAGTAACGATAAGTTGTTTTCGATTGACTTAGGTGCTAATAGTGGTGATACTAATGATCATTTTTTGCTGTCTTTTTTCAGCGGCGGTTTCGAGAAAAGAGACGAGTTGAAAATTCAGGATTGCGATATTTCGGCCGAACTATTCGTCACTACGTGTCTAAATTCGAACAGTTTCATAGTGTTTGACAAGACAGTTAACATTATTCCGAAACCCTGCAAATTACGCTATGACGGCTTGAAGAAATTGATAAACAAGGCTGTTGGTGGAAAATACAACTCGCCTTTCCTCCAGTTAATCTTGAATCAACCTGGGATACCGTTGGATTTACACATTGAACAACATGGCACGACATCTGATCTCCATACCATATGCTCCAGCCTTAATGCAGAACAGGTGCTTAAACTCAAATTCTCATGAAAAGTTGTCATTTCTTATCGTTTATTTAGAGGCTTTGTTTCGATAACGCTTGGTACACTCAATAAGCTGCATACACGGTCCTCCGGGTACTGGAAAAACCTTCACCGTCCCTTCAATTACGATTTGTTTGACGTTCCTGGATAAAGGAATTATTCTGATTTTGACGCCTTCCAACATAGCGGGTGACGTATGTGCTCAACGTATTTATGACCTAGAAAATACCGTCACTGTCCTGAGAATATTTTCTAAATGGAACCAAATGAACTGGCGTAACGGTTAGTATACCATATTAGCGATGAATGTTGCTTTTTCATCTTTAGCCGAATGATCATTTGTACAGAATCGCATCTTTCTTCGTCTCACTATCATGTGCTGCATGAGGAAGTTGTTCGAAAAGCTTGTTCGAAACGCATGTCGCATTAATTGAGTCTGAAATCATACAACACCATCAAACTGTTATTTGTACCTTGAGTACTGTAGCAGACGGACGATTAAAGCCTACCGAGGGATTCCGCACGTCGATTATTGATGAGTGTGGACAGACACAACACCCAGCCCTTCAAAGTGAGAAACCGAATAGCCTCAAGGAAAATAACAAAATTTGTCACTAGAGTTAAAGACAAATAACTGGTCCAAATAACCTTACAAATGCTCAACTGTATTAAAGAAACGTCCCAACTACTAGCGCAGGGAGGGCCCGCTGATTTATTCAACTGAGATCAGTCAGGTTTCCAAAGAGAAATGCAGTCGGGCAGAACACTGCAAACCATAAGCACGAAAATTGTGGAAGGTCTAGCCAAATCAAAGCATAGCCTCACTCATAGCTATAGTATCCAATCAATCAATTGTGCGGACGGGCGCCTACTTTCGCCAATGCTAATCGTGCTACAGGAGACTGGTGGTGACTTCGGACCCAGAGTTCAGGAGACGATGGTTAAGCCACCCAACTTGTATATAGGGGCAACTCAATCCGGTAAATGACTAAATTAGTAGCTGAAGATGTTTATCTTGTGAAATTATCAATATTTTAGGCAGTGACAAAAGTTTACTAAATGAATGGATGTGGGAAGTCTACATCCGAAAGCTGGACTAGATTCAACTTTTATAGTGGATTCATTAACCCAATATTCCGATGAAAGTTTGCTAGCCACTGTTAGAACAGGAGAAAATTTAAGCTGATTAAAATTCCCTCGGGGTCAACTTGGAAACTGCAGCCTTTAGATGTCGGCTTCTTTAGATCATGTAAGCAATTTGCTCGTAGAATCTCGGATCGATCGCTAGTAGAACGAAATATCGACATCTTCCAAAAAGATTTCAACCATTTTTTTGTAGAACCACATTCTTGTCAAGTTTTCGATTAAGAAACATTAACTCAATTGCAATTTCGTGAGATTGAGTCTCAATATTTTCGTAACTTTTTCAATATTAAATAAAACCACATTTTTTATTTTTGAATTATTTTTGAATCTACAAAAAATTTAAAAGTTATTTAAACAAATCCATAAATTGAATTTTTTTTTAAATTCAAGATTTTTTATTTCGTCACAGGAGTGACGTTAGCAGCTGAATTTTTCATCCAAAATCACTTTATATAAAAGATCATTTTTGTAAAATTTCAGATTTTTCCGTCACTTTATGTACCCTCAGCCTCCTGGCTAGAATAAGAAGAACTTATGCCCAAAATTATTGCATCCCGACCCAGGTTTGATACGATTCCCCCGTCAGTGAATAAACAGTATAACTTTGACGGGATTGGTGTTTTGCAAAAGCTAGTTAAATCATGAAATGTTTAACGGTAGACAGTAGATTGTAGACAAAATCAGCCCCCCCCCCCCACCAC
>JABASK010000520.1:0-13965 GCA_019776465.1 Rambutanura hunanensis | reverse complement strand
TGGAACTCCTCCTTCGATCATGTCGTACATCATAACTTCTTCGTCATCCATGTACTCACCAGGATCTTCACTCACCGGGGATAATGTCGCGCCTCGTCCTCCATACCCACCGCCATAACCATACTCTTCGTCACCATACCGGGAAGAATTGTCACCGTCCGTCTGCAAATTAGCCAAGAAAAAACACGATTTCATTACTTTTATCAAGTTACTTGACATTCTTAAGCTGAACTTATATCTAAGAGTGACAAGATCTTCGTCTAAAAGCTCAACACTTACTCCAATACTATTTCTATGTATTCCAGAACTCGGAGGTGCCTGAGCTTGAGTACTAGCCGTCATTTTTTTTGAAAGAGGTCCTGACCTTGGATAGAACTAGGCTCTTACTTCCGTTCAATACTATTATATTAGGATTTAGCAAATGACACTTTCTTAAGTGCTAAATGGTAAGCAGTCACTTCTAACTTCGTCGTCCAAGTGTTATCACTGGCTACACTGTAAAATTATGTAATCAGGACACGTCCTCAAAGTTCGTTACCACGCTCTTCGAAGTCTTCCAGAGGATATAACTAACTTCACAAAAATGTGATGATCGTTGTTGGCGTTGGCGTTCCTTAGTAACTTCCTTCTTAAGGTTATTGCACTTTTCATTTGTTAATCTAGTACAGTAAAAGTTAAGTACGTTAATATTTCATGCTTGTTTACATTTTAGATTATCGATTTTTTTTCAATAATACACAGACTAAATTTGCAGTGCTAAACTGCGCTTTGCTTAAAAGTCAATTGGGAAATAAAAAGTTCTATTTTTACCATTTTCTCTTTTCAACTACTCCAACTTGTCTATCATTTACAAATAGAAACGTTGAGTCGTTGCCAAGAAACGGGGGCGGAGGTCAAACGAGTTCTTGCTTAATGTTGTAACTTGCTAATTTTTAACAAATGGAAAATAAAAAAAATTGGAACAATCACAGCAAGCAGCGAGCACGAGTTAATTGAAAAGAGCGTGTTTGCGGTTTGAGAAAATGTTCCCAACTGAACAAACCTCCCTCACTCGTATTCAAATTGAAACTGAAAGTTTACTTGACAATTAAGGCCCTAATTTATTTGCGCCGAAACGCATAGATAAGGAGCCAAAAGTTACTGGAGCAAAATCGGTTGGTTTCCTTCTCTGGATGTTTTTATCATTTTGACTCAAACCACTTCTAACTATGAAGAATGGCTCGTTAGTGTGTTGTGCGTTATTGGTTAAATGCAAAACTTGCAGAAATCTGAGGGATTTGAGGATTTACATGTAGGTTGGAGTAAGGCAGTAGGTGCTTATGATGTAATGATGTCAACTTGACATAACTTCTTTTTATTTTGAAATTGTTAGAATAAGCAAAAGGAAGAAACTCATTTATTACTTCTTATTTGACAAGAATTAACACGTGTTGTAGTATAAATAGTAAGATTTTTTTAAACGATAGAGAAAACTAGCAACAAAAAAAAGCATACTTTACGTGAAAAAAAAAATTATAATTTTCTTTTACAAGAAACTTTTTTTAAAAAAAAACTAAATTACTTTTAGACGTTAGAATATAAAAGAATTTTTTTAGCATTGTGATTTTGGAAATTAGAAAAATTAAATTTTGCTTTGGATGCTTAATGCTTATTACTAGCAAAATTCAATAGCGTATGTGCCGACGTTTGGTAATTCGATGCTTATTTACAAAAAAAATGCATGTTGAACCTGAAGAATTGTACCCCAACTGTCGTCTACTCCAACCAAACTCTTATCTACAAAAAAAAAACTTCACCAAATAAGTGAAAACGGTGAAATATTATTTTTGATTTCCTTTCTACTCCTTTATGACAAATTTTCTGCTAAATTGAAATCCAACCGAAATCCTTCATTTTTCAAAGAAATGTCAAAAGGTGAACTTTAATGGCTTATAAACTTTCCATCATTACTCATTTTTGGGGTAACGATATGGTAACTATTGTCTACGACGATGATGAGGAACCTACGTCTTGTGTCACAAAAACCTTAATAAATAGAAAAATGTATCCTTTTCAATTTCTAAAATAAGACACAACTTCAAATAAGTTCTTGCTCATTTCCCTATACTTTTTCGCTTAAAACCAATTCCTTTTTTTACATTCTACCGTAAAACGAAATCCACACCATAAGAAAAATCCTATTCAACCACAAAAAAAAGTAAAAACCAACTACAAATTACCATATTATTAAATAAGTATCCCATTTTCATTTGTTCTACACAATAATCTCATCTTCCAGGACCAAAAAAGTTGTTGTTAACATGTGTTTCTCAGGTGCTTGCGGCCATGAGTCTGATGTTCAAGTGGTTTAAGGTTCAATTTTCCAATTTCTAACGTCATCTTGGTTAACACCTGTACCAATTCATTAACTTTTGTTTGCACTACAAAAAAAAGTTTACGACTTTGGAAGAGCAGAGGAGAAGAAGATGTTTTCAGTGTGGACGGTACCAAGGCAACTGCTCTTGTCGTCTTGTCGTAAGTCAAGTACTTTGTATTCCCTGGACTAACAAAAAAAAAGTGTAGAGAGACAAATGTCAATAAATGTCATAACACTTTTAGTTGAGAATTGGGTCGTCCATGACATAAAAATGCATTTATGTGAAGAACTATAGATACGTACTTGTTCCAGAGCAGAGAGAATACAAAATTAAGTGCTACTTAACAAAACCCTCTTAAAAAAAAGTAACTACTTGAAAAATAGACATTTTTTCTTCTAAATTTTCAATTAAGCAAGAGAATTGACATAAAAGTGAAGTGGATTGTTATTTTTTTTCCAAACTTGTGTCATTCCTCCTTGAAATTCCATTGAATTATCTAAAGTCGTCAGTCAATAATTTAACTAAAGTGGTTGCTAACCGGAAAAAATGCGAAAAATTTTTGAGGTAAAAAAAAAAGTCAAAAGGTTATTTATGCAAACCAGAGAAATTAACTTTTTCTTGTTTATAAAAAAAAAGGAAATGCCAAATTTATAACTTTCGGGCATCACACAACTTTATTTAAGTGAAAGAAACTTTTTATGTGTTTAGTTGAAATACAGCCTAACAAAAAAAGTTGATGGTATGACATGTAAATTACTTGTAAAGGTATTCATTTAAACACCAAAAATTCTATCAATACCCCCGGGCATTTTGTATATTTCGTGTTGACCTTTTCTGCCCTTTCAAACTTAAAAGTGCCATGCAAGTAAAACTGAACTTCATAGTAAGTGAACTTCGTAGTGGTTCATCTAAAGGTCACCTCTGCTTCATTTTTTTTCAAAGCACAAAAAACAAGTTGAAAATTAACACAATTTTTGGGCTGAATGAAAAAAAAATTGTTGGTTTTGTAACTTTTTTCGTTCATAAAAATCCTTCTCGACTAAAACTTTCTCCACTTTACAAAACTCGTGTTTAAAAAAAAGAACATAATTTTTTTTAGACAAACAAAAAACTAAAAATTAACCAATTCAATAAAGAACTGTTTTTCTTAAACGAAAATCTATTTTAATTGATTAAGTGTTGTCGCAGCGCAATGAGTCAGCAGAGTTGAGGAGAAATTGGGGCAATATGAGACACAATTGACTCACTTCGACCTTATTGTCTTTACAATTCACAGTCTGTTGAGGTCAATTGAGATCAATGGTAAAGTTGACTCATGAAAAGTTTTATTTTTTTAAAAAAAAAATTAAAAACCAATTAAAGTTAACATAAAATTACAAAAATTATCAACACTATGAAGTTAAAAATAACCAATAACCTTAAATATTATAAGCTGATTAAAACCTTATTGTACAAAGATTAGATTAAATTTAAGGTCAAACCTCTTGACAAATTGCCCTAAATTGTTACCTACGTAATACATCAATTTCTAAAAATTTAAAATTTACTAAATTTTAAAATAATTTAAAATTTAATTTTTAATTTTTTTATTTTTTATGACTTACGAATAAAATGTCGTCGTCCATTTCTTCTGTAAGGAAAACGGGCCGAGGATAATTTCTTTTGGGTGAAGTAACTGACATTTTTTAGATCATTCAACTATAGTTGCCAAGGGTTACGTAGTGACACAGAAGAGGTCACGTCTAACAATAGACCGTTTCACGACGCACAAAACAGTTCCTAGCCTGAAGCTCTTCTTCTCTACTGTCACTTTCATGTCACCTTCTATTATTTTTGTCTTATATAAAGCAAAATGGCTGAAACGACAAAAGGTTCTATTTCTACCCGGCACTTTTGTTCTACACGAATTCTATCAGCTGACCGTACCATTCCGTCCCATACTCTTCTCCGAATTCGGAGTGTTTCACTTGGCAACCAAAAGTATCAAATGAGTCACGGAAAGACCTTGATTTTGCATTAGGTTCTTTTCCTCTTACTCCTTTCGTCAATCCGATTTCGGTTTTATTCGGTTTTTCCACCGAAAGAAAATCAATGAGCAAGTGCTTTCCGAATGAGAGTTCTGGCTGACTGGATATGAGTCATAAAAAGTGAATAACCTTTGACTTTATTTTTTTTAAAAAAAAACACGAAAATTAATTGTTTCGAATAAGAGAGATTTGCAGTCGTTTACGACCTTAACGTGAAAATAACATGTGTCAAAATCTGGTCCTTTGCAGTTGACACGGACGACCCGCGCACGTGACCCACGTGTTCGTAAGATAATGATAAAGAGTAAAGAGTATGAAGATGATTATTATTTTACAGTGACACGTGAAAAAAAATGTAAAAGGAACCTAGGGTGACCTCATAGTGACCTGTGACTTATTTTATGAACATGTCATGTCATTTGTCATTTCCTCCGATGTAAATGCAAGTTAAAATGTGCTTACTCACTTACTAAATTTTTAAAAGAGTCATTAAGATAAAAAGATGGACTTTGTCGTTGCATAAAAGTTAAGTCGATTTACAAACAAAAACAACATAAGAGCGTTGGAAATAAGCTTTATGTGAAAATTTATTTTTTTTTATCAAAGTCTCCGGAAGTGAAGTCATTTCCAAGAGATTTTTTTGCAAATTAGAATAACACTATAAAATATAAAATTATTTAAAAATTTATTCATACGAAATTGGGTGTAGATTCTTTGAAAAATACTTCAATCAGAGGAGAATGTTAAAGATAAACGTATGGCAGTCGTGTGGGTTGCTGCGCCTGCGTGGCGTCTATACTGAATGAGTAGAGTGTGACCGCGGCTTTACTTGACGGTTAATGCGTTTCGTAGAAACTAAAAAGTGTATCGTTCGTCACGTTTTGTTTTTGTCAGTCTTTATTTTTAAAGTGACGACAATAATTTTGCAAAATGAAGTTTTACCATTTTGTAAATCGTGTTTAGATTCTAGTTTTTTTTCAAAAGTGTGTCACGCAGGGTTTGACCTTGGACTAGAAAATTGTATAGGCAAAAAAGTAAGTTCGTCTACAAATTACAAAATGTACAAAAATAAAGTCATACGTCATAAAATTTGGTCATAAATAGTAAAAAAAAAAAACTATTTCAATAAAAAAAAAACTAAAGTCAATTTAAATTTAAAAAGATTAACTTAAGTTTTGTTTGCAATGTACTTAACATTGTGTTAGTTTTCAGTCTTTTGTCATCCTTTTCGTCATGTTCTACCAATTAGCGTCAAGAAAATTAGCGTCAATTGTCAAAAAAAAAAACAGGTTGATTCTAGTTCAAAAGATTTCCGACTTTTTCGCTTACTACTTCCTCAGCCATATCACATGTTGTGTCAAATAAATTAAAGTCCAGCTGTAAATTAATAAAGTAAAATTAGCACTCAAATTAGCAAAAGAGCACTTAAATATATTTATTTTTTTATACCAGTACAGAACAGGAAAATTTGGTTTGTCAATTTCGTAAGCGTCATTTTCTTAAGGTGTGGTCCACACTGCCGATGACACCCGAGCAGAAAAACGCACTCTTTTTTCTAAATGCGATTTAGTCAGTTTCAAATGTTAGAATGAATCTTGAATTTCCGAAGAGGGTTCCTTTTTATTACAAGTTTTGTGTGCTTCTTTTTTTTTGAATAATTGCAAATTTCACACCTGTAAATTTGTAGCGTTTTTTTTTGGTTCACTGACTTTCTCATCCATCGCCTCGTCTTTTGTGCTAAATTGTACAAACCGAGTGACACAATAAAAAAGTAGCGGAGTAAATCCATTTGTCATATCAGTTTAAAAATGTGTAAAAAAAACACATGAAAAGCAAACGGATTTAGTAGCTTATACGAGTAATTTACAGTACAGTTGACAAATTGTTAAATGTACTAAAACGTGATAGTTTGTTAATAATTTGAAACATTATACTTTATCCCGTTAATAACATTGGAGGAACAATTCAATTTTGACTATTCGTGCGTATCGTTTATCAGAACTAAACTGAATCTGTCTAATGACAGGTAGAGCTAAAAGAATTGAATCGCATCAGAATAAAACCTAATTACAGGTTATGAATTAATTTGGTTATTTTTAATTAATTAGGAAACAAAGCTTCGGACGAAGAAACCTTATTGGTCAAAAAATTTATGGAAGCGTCCATTTTTGTCTCATCAGTTGAAAATAGAAACACTCCAAAAGCAGAAGAGGCAAACCGGCGAATCAAATTGTTTCTATTTTTTGCAAATCTTCAAAACACACACTTTTACTTACTGCCAAGCCAAAACACCAAATCAAAGTGCCAACTGCTTTTGTGTTTTTTGGCGTAAAAAATAAGTAAACATAACTTTTTAGCGTTTTCGTTGGGTAATTTAGTGTTATTGTTATTCGCCCCTTTTATTGGGAACGAGAAGAAGAAAGAGCAGCGATATTTACGTTTACGGTAAGGGTTAACTTGCTAATGACGATTTGTTTGTGTTGGTCATTTAATTATTTATTGTTTTAGGATGCATGAAAAAGATCTAATGGAGTTTGAAGAAGGACGAAAACAAAACTTGCAAGATGCTACAGTCGATACTCGAGATAAGGTCAAAGTTCGTGAAATGGTTCACAAGTTGATAATCAGGTAACCACTACTACCTAACCACCGCGCTAGCTTAATTAATGTATACCTGACAGACGAAACGAAAGTCACTTCGTTACTTTTTCTTGTTAAGGTGTTCGTTTTTTGTTTTATTGTAGTCAGCTGTTTTATGATGGTTATCAACAAATTGCATCGCAATTGATTATGATGGCTCATCCAGATATTCCATGCCCACCGTCTGATCGACTAGTACATTTGATTACACTGGGTCTTGAAGAAGAACAGAGACGTTAGTCACACAGTCAAAGGCTTTAACTACACGATTTGTCATTACTGAGGTCTCTTTCTCATTCTTCAGGTCAAGGAGCCAAGTTGACGAGTATTTCCAACAAACTTGGATGGATTGGTTCTGGTCTTGATTTGGAGAATCAAGGTGATGGTGTGGTCTCAACACCAGAACCAGCCGAGTATGAAACTGCCTACGTGACTGCACACAAAGCTCCGTGTCGTGCCGGAGCAATCAACAATGACGGCACACTTGTTGCTACTGGGAGTGTAGACACTTCAATCAAGGTGAAACAAAATACTGAATGATTGAATTAAACAGATTACTGTTGTTTTAATTAACAGTAGTTTACTCTTTTTGTTTACTTTCAATCTATTTTTTTAGATCCTAAGTGTTGAGCGTATGCTGGCTAAATCTTCTGACTTGGAAACGGCCGAACCTCAAGGACATCCCGTTATTCGAACCCTTTATGATCATGCTGATGAAGTGACTGCCATTGCCTTCCATCCTCGGGATCAAATTCTCATTTCCGGGAGCCGAGATTGTACCGTTAGATTGTACGACTACAGTCGTGCTTCTGTCAAAAAAGCTTTTCGGGTTATGAACGTAAGTTTGAAATTTGTCAGAGTCAATTCTATCAATTCCTACAAGTAAGCGTAACAAAACCAGACCTTCCTTGCTAAACCTCGTAGAAGCCGAAAATCTGTTAATTCATTTTTATCATTCTCGAAATTTATAGGAATCTGAGCAAGTTCTGAGCATCTCTGTTCATTCCACTGGCGACTATTTACTTGTTGGTACGCGCCAACCTGCTATTCGTGTTTATGATATCAATACTTCCCAATGTTTTGTTGGAACTGACATGGTCGGTAGTCATCGAGGAGAAATAACTGCTGTTGCGTAAGTGATGATGAAGATCAAATTCTGGAAAAATACCAACTCTGCCCTAAAGTACCAGAAACATACGGTTAAATGGTAAAACTAACCAAGTTCTTCTTTTCAGTTGGTCTTCTGATGGCAGAATGTATGTCTCTGCTTCTACTGATGGTAGTATCAAAATCTGGGATGGTGTTTCCAGTCGATGTATTAATACATGTCACGCAGCACATGATGGAACTGAAGTTGGCTCTGTTACCTTTACAAGAAATAACAAAGTGAGGAGAAAAGTAGTTTGTTTTGCAAGAATACAAACGTATGATTTGTTTTTGTAATAGAAACTTTTCTTTTTTTACGTTTCGTTTTTTTTTTCAGTAC
This sequence comes from Rambutanura hunanensis, assembly GCA_019776465.1. Classification (NCBI taxonomy): domain Eukaryota; kingdom Metazoa; phylum Arthropoda; class Collembola; order Poduromorpha; family Neanuridae; genus Rambutanura; species Rambutanura hunanensis. Next base: position 5,455 of record JABASK010000520.1, on the reverse strand, counting down.
ATTCTATCATCTGGCAAGGACTCTCTTGTAAAACTCGTAAGTTTGAGTGTTAAGCATAATTTCTCTGTAAATTTTAAGTTCAATTTGAAATTAACTCGTAAATTTTTTTTTGTTAAGTGGGAATTATCTACGAATCGAAGTCTTATTGCTTATACGGGTGCAGGGGCTACTGGTAAACAAGAATTTACTACGCAAGCTGTTTTTAGTCACACAGAAGAATTCGTCATGTACCCAGATGAAGCTACGATATCACTTTGTTGTTGGGATTCACGTACGGCTCAACGTCGTAATCTACTGTCACTTGGTAAATTTACGATATAAATATTGAAACTCTGAAGTTTGTTTTTTTTTAAAGAAGAGAAGTACTTTTTGTTTAACTTTACGTTGAATTGAATATGTAGGTCATAACGGACCTATTCGAAGAATTATTCATTCACCTGTCAGTGCAGGATTTTTGACTTGCTCAGATGACTTTCGTGCTCGATTCTGGTATCGACGAATGTCTCCCATGTAGAGCTACTTTTTCTTATTACTTACTCATTATCGTAAACAATAAATGATAGATAAACATTAAGTTTTAATTACTAAAACAAAAAGTTCAATTTTCAAGGTTATTTTGAACAATAATTCATTCTTATACAAAATTTCATTTCTTGGAATGAGTGACCCTTGACCCATGACCCTGTATCACTGCTCGCTTTGATTTGAAGTTTTGTAACTTTTACTTGTGATCTTTATCTGATAAATGCTTCTGCATTGGAATTTGTCGTTAAACTGTGAGACAATAGTAGTTAGCAACCTAAAAAAAATTAACTGCTCCGAATTTATTTTCACACACATAACTCTACCAGGAGGTTATTATAAGGTCAGGAATAAAGTTTGATCCGTATGCTTCTCAAATTGTAAAAGTTTTGTTTGATTGAATCTCGTCTTGTCTCCCGGCTCAGACTGCGCTTCATATGTAATTTTAGTTCTTTTTATTGTTAAGTCAGCTACTTGTCCATTTTTTGTTACCGGCATCAATAAATGACTCCTGAGTCCTGACTTAAATTACGTAGTTTAGCACATAATTTTCTTAACTTCAAATGTGTGTGTCAAGTTCCCTTCTCTCGTGCTCGTTTCGGTTGCTAATCTGAAATTCGAGTTTGTTGATTCTGAGATGTGTGGTTCTTCGCCGGATATTCAAGTTAGCGTTACGATCAAAGGGCTGCACAGCGGCAGTCCGCTTCAGTATTGAAATAATATTAATTAAGATTGCTTGATTCATAATACATGTAGAACTTAAGCTTGCTTAGGGAACGTCCTGGAATATTTTTTCAGAGATTTCACCGCCTGCGCCTGTACAACCTCAGGACTGCTTCTTGTTTTTCCTATCTAAAACTGCCGCCAAATATAGTAATGCAAAAACGTTGAACAACGCCCGACGCCGTTTCATAAAACTTTGACTTGTATGCTGTTGTGGCGTGGCTGGTGGGTGGGTGGTCGCACGGCGGTCATCCTTTAAAAAGTTGTGTCACTTTTCCAGACAGTCTCATTCCTCATCCGACGTTCCGTGAATCACGTCAGTCAGTGGATGATTTATTTCAGCAATTTTTCCGGGAGTTAAAAATACTTTTTCAAGTAACTCTAAAAAACCCTATTCGAGCGTAAACTGCTTAAAGGTGTCCGTTCTTGTCAGTGATCCTACTCTAACTCTGTAAAAAATTTGTCGAGTTAACAAAAAAGCGTTTTGAGCGAAATGGATGCTCTTACTTCCCATCATTAACCAACTCCAGGTAGTCTTCAAGAATACTGGGACGGAAGAAGTCAAACTTCCACAAATAGTTGTTACTGGCGCACAGGTAATCATTCCTTCATTTCTACAGTACCTCGCAATACAAAATCGATAGCGTAAGTCAAATCGGACCGAACCAGGGCCGGCCCGGCCGGGGGTGTAGGTTAATAAAAATAATTTAATTTATATTGACATGTACTTGTACTGGTTTGGATTTACAGAGTTGTGGAAAGAGCTCTGTTCTAGAGAGTTTAGTGCGCAAGTCATTTTTGCCCAGAGGTACGGGAATCGTAACAAGATGTCCAATAATTCTGCAAATGCATCAAGTTCAAAGCGGCGAAGGTAAGTGTTAGGTTGGTTTAATAAGTTGGATTACCAAGATCTGTTATATAGCTTCGCTACTTCGTATTTTTAGATGAATACGCTGAAATTCTTACGGAACCAGCAGACCCAAGTCAGTTTAACTATACGGCGTCTATCCGATACACTGACTACGATGACCTTCAGGTTGCTATCGAAGATAGGACGAATGAAGTCGCCGGTAGTAATAAAGGAATTAGCAAGACTCCGATTATCGTTCGTATCTTTGCTTCCGATGTTATATCTCTTACCGTCGTCGACTTGCCAGGAATTGTCAAGGTTGGTGTGATTCTTTATTGTTTTAACTTTTATGTCATTCTTTTGAAGCAACATGTAACAGTGAACTCTCTTCTAAGATGTACTTATGTAATTTCATTTCGTTTAGGTTCCTACAGGGGATCAGCCTCACGACATCGAATTTCAAGTGAAAGACTTGATTATGCAATACATTAGTAACGAAAACGCCATTATCCTTGCCGTTTGCCCCGGGAACCAAGATTTAGCTACGTCAGAAAGTTTAAAAATTGCCAAGGAAGTTGATCCAGATGGAGAACGTACGCTAGCTGTGATAACCAAATTGGATCTTCTGGACAAGGGTCAGACTGCTGCTAAAGAATTGGAAGGATTGGTGATTCCAATAAAGCTCGGGATAATTGGAGTTATCAATCGATCCCAACATGACTTGGTTCAAAAGAAATCAGTAGAAGATGCATTGAGGGATGAAATTGTCCAACTAGAGGCTGACTACCCGTTACTTCAAGGTCGAATTGGATCGGTTTACTTGGCTAAACGACTCAATCAGTTGCTTTTGGAACATATTCGGAAATGTCTACCTACTTTGAAGGTTAGTTTGACCATTTCGAAGTAAGCTCGTTTTCTAATGAATGCGTAGGCCAGGCAGTTTGACCTGTAAATGTCAAACGTGATACTGATATCGTATTTTTCTTGCTTATTTTTTAAGGCACGCATCAATGCATTGAAAAATGAACAAAATGCACTGCTTCGTAATTACGGAACAAAAATTCCAAGTAAATTATCTGAAAAAATGAGATTAATGATCGAAGTAATCTTGAATTTCGAGAGAGACTACGGTAAAACCATTGAAGAAAGGTCTTCACTTATTGGTGGATTGAAGTATGCAGAAGGTGACAACGTACCTTTAGCTTCCAGTGCTCAAATTGCCGACAGTGTACTTGATTATTGCATTGAAATGGAGCAGATCGATGCTCTTTCCGGTGTGGAAACTAAACACATCAAGAAAATGATTAAACAAACAACTAATTGGGAACAATTAGTTTCAATTGAGGACGTTTTTAAAACTTTAGCCAAACAGCAAATCATTCTACTTGAGAAACCTTGTCAAAACTTTGCTACCAGAATACATTCCATTTTACAAAATACTATTGAACAGTGTTCAAAAGACGGACGTATTCCAAAACTCAATGCTGAAATTGGACGTGTTATGCGAAATCACTTGGATGAAAATTTAAGCCTAATGGAGTCCACTGTTATCAAAGCCATGCTGGAGGAGCATTCCCTTATGATTTTTTCACGAACTGAAGAATATACAACTTTGCTACAGGCAAGTTAACCATTTTGAGCAAATAAGTAATTATCCGCTCATTCATAAACGTAGTAGTAAAATGTGTTTGGATGTTTACGTTTTTACACTTTTTTCTTTGTGACAAATAGCATTCCGAATCCAAATCCAAAAACGGCGTAACGACGGCAAACGGGAATGGAGGGCTGGGGCTTTTATTCTTGGATGAAGAAGGGGTTATGATACAAATTCGATACATTGAGCAGTTGGTCCAGGCTTACTTCGATTCTGTTCGAAAGAACATTATTGATGTTCTGCCCAAACGCTGCATGTTCTTGATGTATCGTCAAACAATGTTTGAATTTCATGAATCAATTGTAAGTAGATTTCGGGAAGAACGCTTATTTATTTGAGTCGTATGATGAATTTTGATGTAAACAATTATTGCTAGGGAAAATCAATTGATGACAACGTTGAGAGTTTGATGGTCGAACCGGAATCGATCATTTTGGCCAGAAAGAAATGCGAATTACTACTCAAAGTAAATATATATTTTTTTTATCAATGACCTGTTACCGGTTGAATAGAAATAGCAGTGATATGAATTTGATTTTAATTTTAATTATTTTTTTTTAGTCATTGAACGCTGCAGCTGACATTGTGAATCGTCTGCGGGGCTTTTGCATTGACTGAGCAAAAACACAGGTTAAAGAATAGAATTACTAAAGGGCATTTCTTTAATTTCTAAATTTTTAATATTTTCTTTAAGTGAAAAATTTTGAAATTCTCTTAAAAAATCTGACTTACTACGAAAATTGAAATTTTTCTTTTCATAAGTATGGATTTTTTTTGAAACAGGTAATGATAAATTCGGTTCTTAACAACTAATGTAAAAATAATTATAGTTTGTAGTTTACTTCTAGAAATCCGGCTAGTGTTTAAATTTTTGAAAAATTGAAGTAAACTCATAGCTTTCTTGGGCAATACTACTGCAAGTTGGACTAATTGGACCACTCGGACATTTTCCGTTGTCACGTCCTATTGACCAAAAAGACAAGAACCCAATTCCGTTGTCGGATGCCCAATTAACCAGTTTTTTGGCATGAACTGGACGAAATATTTTGCCATTAAAATTTCTTCCCAGCATTGGTGTTATACCAAGCATGCGCCGTATCTCCCGCTCTGATTTTTCACTCCAAATGGCTTGAAGTTGACGAATGATGGACTTTGCAGCGCCAATAACAGCGTCACCCCAGTCATCACTTTTGGCTCCATACTCCATCGTCATGGCATTCACCAGGTCGACGCGCACACCTTGGGCTTTGGCATTTTCCAAGACTTTAAGACCAAGGTCAGGGTTCAACCCAAAGTCTTCAGCTTGGACCATCAACGTATAACTAACTGTAGTCGAAGGGCGGTCTTTTTGAATTTGAGCCAAAGCCAAATTTACTCGAGGAATGTCAATCGGTGCTTCAACATCAAGGTCAAGGTGTGTTGTCCCAACGGTATCCAGAATGACCTTGTATGCCTTCACTAATTGGTCAACGGTAAGGCACAAGTGTTCCAAATAAGGCCCCACGGCCCCACCTAAAGCCACGATTACAGTCCCACCAGCCTTCTGGACATTACGAATATCCTCTAGAATAGACGGATCATCCAGTTCCAGTTCAGCACCCCATTTTGGACTGCATCCAGAAATACCTCCTAAAGCAAAAGCAAGAGTGAAGTCTTTTTGACCCGTAAGGGTCATTATCTGGGTCAAATTTGTTTCTGGTCGAGTG
>JABASK010000519.1:0-13968 GCA_019776465.1 Rambutanura hunanensis | reverse complement strand
CTCTAGAACTTCTTAAGAGCTTCATTTCCAAGGTTTCAATGTATGATTCAAAATATTGACTAAAAGACAGGTTATCTGATAAGCATTTTTAGTTCTAAACATACGGAGTTATAAGGATAAGGGCATGTTACGAAAAGTTTTTTGCACAACATATTTCTCCAGTTTCCACCAGTTTGTCGGAGATGAGAGTGAGAATAAGTACGTTGTAATATTTAGGCATTATTTGAAATTGTTCCTCCACTTAGAATGTTAATGACCAATGTGACTCATAATCTGGTTCTTTGGACTCAAGTACCTGACTCACTTGACCTGTCAAATCTTCATGTTCGTCTATTCCATTGGATTATAACCTTATCCTTGTTACTACACTTGTACTCGGAACTGTCGATGTCCTCCAATTCCAAATCAACAAACCAAATGCTTATGTCAAGTCTTAAGAAGAAGAGGTCAACACTGCTGCAACTTCTGGCTCATAAACTCCTCCTGTCTGCTTTGGTTCGTATGCATTTTTAGATCCGTGACAGGAGGTAGTTCACTATAACGTAGTAACTAGAAATATATCATGTTGATACAGCTGGGGTTAATAATCCTATCGAGAAATTGATTCGAACTCATTCCACGCGGAATCAATTAAAATGGCTTGAAACATTTCTAAAACAAACAATATGGCAACGGGCAGGACGACGGCGAGGACTACAGAAGTGGAAACGAAATGAAAACTAAAACAATTTGGACTGTTTTTCGTTATTTTAGAGAAAAAAGTTTTAAACGGTATGGTGTAATTCAGGTCAAATTGGATGTTGAGTTGAATTTTACCAACAATTCATAGTGGTAACATTTCCCGGAAAATGAACTTTATAGATTACTTGTTAGTGATGCCTGAATTACAAAAGTTAGGGTATTTTTCAAAAACGGTTCAATTTTGACAATAATTATTGGCTTCCATTTGTTTAAAATTTGGACTTATATAATAACAGTGAATGAATTTTCTTCAAAAATTAAATCTTATAAAATCTCATAAATTATATTGAAATAAAAATGTTTCCGGTGTTAATTTTGCAAGTTTGCAGACAAAGAGAAACCAGGAAAAAGAGTACCCAATCTGAAAAACCGCGCGAGTTATATTAGTAGTACATATTGTAATAGAGAGATTTATAGACTTTTTGGTTCGAGAATTTTGAAGTCTTTCCAAAGTTTTTTCTTCAATTTTGCGCGTTTCTTTAATTAAAATTAAAATTAAAAAAATTTTTAGGTTAGGTTAACCTAACACTCATGAAATTATTTTCATAATCAATTTTCAAATTATAGAATTGATAATCAAAAAGAATTCAAAGGATCTGAACCATTTCTTTCATAATTTTGAATTACTGCGTGTAATACGGTTCGATTTTTTCACCCCCCAAATTTTAATGTCTATAAAATGTTTCTATTGTGAGGAATTGTAAAGAACTTAAAAGTTTACTGTTACTGTTACTTTTCTAGCTGGAATTCTACAACTTGCAATTCCAGTAATTTTACGTAAATCTGGAGACTCGATTAGGAAAAAATAGGAACGTTAATAAAAGTTGACATTTTTGTTGACAATTTTAACGACATATATTATTTCTGCTAACAAATCGGTGTATCCTACTCGTTCCAAAAAGAAAATGTTAGAAATTATGATTATCGAACAGAATCCAATTTCTTCTAAACTCCCTAATTAAATCTCAGTCGAATGAGGTGTTGCTACACCTCGCCACGAGATGCCTTTACTTTTCAATGCTTTTGGTGGAGTCATCTTACTTTACGCCAACAAATTTACTTAAGGTCATTCACTTCTCCGGCATATTCTTCGCTTTAGTTACAACAACCTTAACTTTTTAACAAGTAACAGTTCGACGCAATTTCATTAGCATTCAATTAGTTTAAAAACAAACAAAAATCCATCCCATGACATTTCACGTAGTAGATACTGACCGCACTAGTTACATCCCGATTGAAAAAATTCAACGGAAAATTTACGGAAATTTACCATATTTTTGTTTTTATTTCATATTTCATTGGAAAACTAGTGCGGAATATTTGTTTTCTATTTTCGGCCCTGACTATTCTATTTGTTGCTTTCAGTCCAATGGAACTCTACTAGTACTGTTATGGAAAACGGATTAAAAATCACTAGGATTTGACTATAGTAAAGTAACCGAGCATATTAGAAGAACCTAACTGCCCATTTATGAATAAAAAAAACAACAACAAATCCTTAAACCACTACTAGTGACTTAAACTAAATTATTTGATACTAAACGCAAGATGACATCTTCTTTAACTACTACAACAGGTCAGACCTTATTAATCTCTTAAAAGTCGTTATAACGTACAATAATCCGATACGCTATTACTTTTATGTCAGTTCCTATAAATAGTGTCAACTAGGAGTAACAAACCGATTAATTTCATTTTATCAGTCAGTTGACACAACAAAAACCTTCGTTTAATACAGTCGCCCTTGTTTTGCCTTATTTCAACCAACGTTCTTACAAAAAGTTGTACCCATCAAATTAAAACGTTTTACGACGAAGTACCCTTGACTGTAAAAATGTTTTGTTGAAGCCATTTTTAAATTTGAAATTTTTGGCGCGAATTTAGCCAAATTTAAAAGTAAAAAAGGTGGTCTACACTGTATACGTAACTAACAGGAGGGTGTGGAATCCGTAGATAATGGGCAGTAGAGGTTGTAGAACTACTTTCCGTTGGTCCGTCCTTTGTGGTGCAGTTTTTTCCCTTTGTTTTCACCCACCTTACCAGAACTCAGAATGCAGTTGAGTATAGCTCAAGTGAACGAAAAGGTTTAGTATACTCAAGACAGTCACCAAATCAACTTCTCGCTAACAACAATACCTCATCGTTTTCAAGGACTACCACTTATCCTCATATTTGAACAAATTTTGTTCAAAAAGAACGACAACTTTTCGTTTGAAGTAAGTTACTTACTAGTTGTTTACTTCCTAAAGTCATCTCGTCACAATGGACATGACCCCAAGTTTCATCAAAACTTATAACCTCGTCTTCGAAAACTTTTAGGAACGTAAGTATCAAAAGTTAAGTTGAAAACAGTTTCGATAAACTTCCGTCGANACTAGTTGTTTACTTACTAAAGTCGTCTCGTCACAATGGACATGACCCCAAGTTTCATCAAAACTTATAACCTCGTCTTCGAAAACTTTTAGGAACGTAAGTATCAAAAGTTAAGTTGAAAACAGTTTCGATAAACTTCCGTCGATACATCAAACAGGATACGAAGTACACCAACATCATTACCATTCATTTTCAAAAGGACCAACCAACAACGGTTAAAAGTTATACAAGATGAATTCCATCAGAAAATGGCTCTATAAACCCAAGGTAATTGACTGTAAACTTATATACCAAGCTAGTTATCCTTTAACAAGGTACGATTGTACTCCGCGTAACTTTCTGAATAAGCATAACCATAAAAATGGTTTGTTTAGATTCCTTTGTTCGGTACCCAGAGCAAATAGCACTTACGAACTTCTCAAGTTAGATCAATCGATACCTAGTCGACGATTTGTCACATTGTTATTTTATACGTATTTGTTTTGCCAAATAGACCTCCCACTCGTTCAGGGCCTGCAGATGGACATGACATGAAACACGACCGAAAGGACTTTTATGAGCAATTAGAATTTTACGTATAATTTTATTTTATAGCTTCTTAACGTATTCTACGAAACGAAATTAGAGTATTACTTTAGAATTTGGGTGTACAGTCATCATCGTGCTCTTAAGTTTCATGTCCGGTCTTGCTAAAAATGTAACAGTAGAGCAACCTAATTACATGTTCAGAAAAGGTGATGGTAAATTAACTAGTACTTTTATCCCATTATGGCTTCCTTGCTCCTGGAACAAAGACATGGATAATTATAACTGGTCTATAGGCCTTAATTTTCCACCTCACCATCAGCACTACTGTAAAAGTATCTTGTCTAGGTTGGACCAAGGAAGTTCAATTAGAATCGATTTTTGGTGCGTACCTGGGTGAATCCAGTTCTTTTGAACTAAAAAAGTTTAACGAAGGCGGAAGTAAAGTTAAGACCAAAACCGTAGAAATCTTAGGTTTGTTAGGAAACTTTTAGAGGAAAAGCCTGTTCGCGAATCGCGACTACTAGAATTTGGATGGTCGATCTTGATTGGCATGTGACATTGAAAAGCTTTGTCTCTAGAGTTTTCTTTATTCAGTCTTGAACCCAATGTTGATTCCTATACAATTTAGATTTGTCAAGTTTTCAAACATGACGATCATCGTTGTTTTGAAGTAATCGCAGTGACACGCAGATTGGAGCAGGTGGCAGTTGCAAAGTGATTAGGCTTTTAGTAGCCGTTAGTTCTAGTAAAATTCAAACGTTGAACCGACAAAGTGAACTGACCCATTTTTGCAAGACAGGAGGCGAGTAGTTCGTTCCAGTAAAGCGATACGAGAGTTGACGTCTATATAGCATTGTGTGACTTCCATTAATTGAAACTCATTTTAATGATTCTTGTCCGAATCTAGTAAGAGATCAAATGTCAGAGTGCTGTTCTGGATTGGTTTATGCCTATGAGTCATTCCTGGTTAAACTCTGGCGTAGTTCGTTAGTTTACTTTTGCCTTCATCTTGGAACTAACAGCTTAAATCAACTTTTCACCACCATCATTAGGCCGATAACCACCATAGTCTTTGAACCAAGTTGAGTAAATGTCTTGTGATACGATGACTGATGACTCACGTCATCTCCCATCCTGATCTGACCGAATCGTCAATCTAGCAAGATTGCGCTAGTTGTTTACTTCACATTTTTTTTCTTTTAAATAATGTCGCTCTCATTTTCAATGCGAAGTTAATAATTACTTTGGGGTTTATACTGTCGAAATGTAGATAATGCGTACTTGTTCACTTGCAAAGTGCTAAAAACGACTTGCTACGCCTCCGTTCTTAACTAACCTAAGGTATACGCATTTTAAAAGAGCTTATATGGCATAAGTTCGCATGCTTGAAATTAAAAACAGTATTCTGCGAGATTTTGCAACATGGAGATCAGCTGGGAGGCTTTGAAACTTTTATAATCTCCTTCTACCATTGTTACTCAATTGCAATATGGTGGGGAATAATGGGGAAATGGTTTGTAGGGTGGAATTGAAATGGATGAAATGCCATGCCATGTTCGTGGGAAGTTTTATTTGTTGGTCCACCTTGCTTGTACCAAAGTTACCTACCATTGTGAATTGTAACTCTAGAAACCCATTGTTCATTTTCAGGAATATGGTTTCTCTTTGAGCCACTTGAAATTCACAGTTAAATTCACTGAAGAAAGAGTAGTTGACCCGTTTTCTGTCTATGGCATACTTCAAAACTAGACGGTATTTTATCTCTTGGTTGAGTCTGTATAGGTGTGCGAATTGAATGTGTATACGAATTGGTAGAATGAAAAACTTACATGATTTTAATTTCAAGGTAGTGCTAATTATATGCACACGTTATTCCAACTAGTTTTTAAATACTTGAATTATGGATAGTCAATATTTCCGGGTTTGGTAATCGTAATATATTCTGTTGGGATTTTGACTGTTGTGAGTATGACGCTAGAATAATTTTAAAAAATTATAGTTTTTTCTTGTCTTTCCTGAATCGTGTTAATTCAATCTGTAAACATATCAATATAGACTTTTGAATGAGGGAGGTTTACTGGTGGAAACTAGTATATTTCGTAGATTGTATTCTAAGTTGTACCGTACCGCTGTCTTTGAATAGCTTTTTGATGAGTCAAAAAACGACTACGAATTTTAATTTTAGTCGATTTTGAGAGAGGTTCTGTTAATTTAAAAAGACAATATTCTGGGATTTTTCGATTTTTTCGTCTCCTATGAACTTTTTGAAATTTGGTAAAATCAACGGTAGTAGTTAAGGTAGCTGGTTGATAGCTCACTTAATTTTTTAATTGTTTTTATCGTGAAAGTTTTCTCCTTCGCCAACCTTCCGACTCATGGCCTATTAAAGTTGTTTATTCATTTTTTGATGGGTGTGCTATTAATAGAAATCAGAATTACGATTTATTATACACTTTTTGCTGATAAAATTTTTATTTTCAGGCCTTTTCTTCTTCTTTCCTCCTTTTGACTGAATGAGTGAGTTTAATTTAATTGAGCGTAGAGTTTCATTCTCAGAATGTTATTTTTTGTATACCACCAACCTTGTAGTTTAAGTTGTTGGTTTAATTTAAAACGAGATGGGAAGTTGTTACTTGTTGAAAGTTACTCAAATTGGAGAACGATGGTAGTTTTTTTAATTTCTGTCAACTCGATGTGAATTTGGCGTGTACGTAGCTCACGTTTAAGATGAAAAGACTTCAATAAAAAAATAGCTAAAAAGATATCTGCTGTAAGTGTGGGAATTTGATGTGAAGGTCATTCATTCTTAAAGGGGATCCAAGGACAAAACGAATAACTAACGAACGTAAAAAACATGTGGCACGAGTCGAGTATTCGAGTCTTTTAACTTTGAATTTCGCCAAATAAATAAATTTTTAGCTTAAGAAAAACCAGTTGTAAATTTCACTATTTAGGAATACCGATATGAAGACAAGAGGAAATGTTAATCACATCTATGAAAACGGAGGTGTTCCTTTTGATGTGGTAAAAAGTATCTAACTTTCGAAAATCCATTTTAAGCAAGAGCCGGATCTCTTTTATTTACTATGCTAAACTTGATAAAGTTATTTAGTCAAAATTAAACAGAATGTCGAGAGCTTTAGATTTTGTAGGAGTTGTTCCTCAAATTGTTGAGTTATTGTTATTGAATGGTGTAATGTCTACTTGAGATTTCGTGATTTCATTTTGAAATGAAAATTAAATTAATATTTGAGTTTCGGAACGTACACCCTAAATTTTAAATCAGAGATGAAAGATGAGTGACTGGCACTTACTTACTCAATTTGGCACGAGCAATTTTCTGATTGAAAGATTGACAATTGGTTGCGAATGACGTACATCTTGATGGCAACACAGTTGAGGTTATTTTTTATGGAAACCAAACCTTCTATTTCCAAGTTACGCATTCTCCAAATTTCTCCCACTTTTTGCACAAGAATGTATTTTTTTAAATCTAAAGTGAACCTATCTGATCACATTAAGACGTTGACGTTCACGTAAAGTGTTTATCTTTGGATTACAAACTGTTAAACAGTCGCAATGGTAAAGCGTGTCTGGTCGATTTTTGCCTTAAAAAGAACATAAAATCATCCTTGTTCATTTCTTGCTTTTTGATGATTAAATTAGGTTAGTATTCAAGGTATTTTTACCCTACCGCTGAACTTTTGCAAACTGCTTTGATTAAACTAGTAAACTGAGGGAGTGACTGCCGTCTATTTTTGTTTAAAATTTTCAAATTACAAAATAAATTTTAATACTTGAAGCGAAAAAAGTCAGGAAGAGAAGAACCATTGTTTAGAGTTCCGTAGGTCATCGGCCAAACTTCCTTATGGTTTTTCCTACAATACAATTTCCTATGTAGTTTGTCAATGACGAATGTCCAGCCGCCGATTTTAGTGGGTTTATAAGAAAAAGACAACAAAATCATTACGTGGTAACGTGGTGAAATACATAATGTGTTTTTTTTTGTTGAAGCTTGTTCATGTTTGACGTTAGGTTCTACTTGTTAGAGACGCTAGGTTCTTTTGTTAAAAAGTCAGCATGCTAATATACTTATATATGGTTAGGTTTAGTTTATGTCAGTTTTTTTCCGCAATAAGGTTTGAATTGTAAGTAATAGTGAAAGCGAGACGTGAGTCAAACTTCCAAAGACCTATGCGTCACGAATTGGGTGTCAATCTGATACGAAATCAGGCTCTCGAATAGTAATTCGAGAAGGTCCTTGTGTTATAATCTCTGCTGTTTGTTTGTCATAGGGAAGGGCTTTAGCTGAGAGCTCCTAATCAGTAATATCATTTAGTTGTGCTTAGTTAGCTCTGACGTGTTCAAAATTGGAATGAAAATTGGAATGAAATCGATCTTCTCAGTAACAACGGAATAGATGCTAAACAGACTAGCATATCGTGAGATGCCTGAAACCAAGTTCAGGCTGGCGAGACAAATGGAAATGTATGCCAAAGTCAATGTCTGAACTAGAATTCAAAACTTGGATGGAAACTACCAGAGGTTAGGGTTATAGGACATAATGCGTGAAGAAACTTGACGGATGTTTTAAATTTTAGGAATCAATTTAATTCTTTGACTCATTCACACTAAAAGTTTTTAACGTTTGCCGTTTCCGATTTACTCATGTATCATATTACGTCAGAAATAGGTTGTTAGTAACGTGTGTTTGTGGTGGGAAATATTTACCAAAATGTTGGGATAGCAAAACAGCATTTTACGTTATGTGTCCAAGTGTGGTTATAAAAGCGACGTCATATCGGTTAGTGTTATTTTGGACAGTTTACGAATCACGACTTGGAGAGATGACCGCGAAAGGTCGTAGATTGAATTTTATTGACGTTTGGCGAACTCTACGATAGACGCAATTTAATTTAATTGCATCGAAAAACAGCTAGGTTGGTTTTGATGTTAGATTTGTTGAAAATTTACACGTGGTTCCCTTCTTGGTCTTCGTTTGAGTAAAGAAACATTAAGTCAAAACTCTTTTGTTGCTGATTGGTAACTGGTTACACTTATGTAATTTCTGCTTACCAAAACGGTACTTCCAAACCCTTGCCTTTGTTCTTACAGTGACGAGATGAAGTAACCAAGGTTGCAAATGTGCCACGTGATAATGGTAACTTCTTGATGAAGTAACAAAACGGCAAAAGTATTTGGTGAATAAGGTTTAATTTAAAAAAAATTATTATTCAACGTCACAAACTAGTGTAGACTGACATTTATGCCATTCGAGTCAATAAGAACGCTCAAGAATATTGTGTAGAGATGTAACGTTGTTTATTAACGTTCCTTATTACTATTCCGAGGCGTAGTCTTATTTAAATTACAACTTTTTTGCATTGGAAAATATCAACTTTGAAGAAATAAAAAGTGAGTTGGTTTTTGGCAATGTTCCATTCCTAATTAAGATTTGAGAGCTTGTTCGATATTTATTTTTGTTACAGGAATGAATTGGCTAAATTGGATTTCAAAATATTTTGCAAAGTTAAGGAATCGCATCGTGTTCTCGTTCTGTGAAACTAGATATGGGTTGAAACGAAGGATAGCGGCGTTAGGAATACATTAAAATTAAAGCCGTGGCTAAGTGCCGATTTTAAGTGGGTTTTAAACTGGAAGGTAATTAAAAATAAATAAAAGTGAGTCTAAACTAGTGATAGGTTTCGCCATGAAATTTAGTTTATCTCTATGTCCGGGTCCATTTTTCCTAGAGAATTGAGAACTGCAATTTGAGACTTATTTAGGCGGTGTTTGAGCAGTTATATTCTTTCTTGAAATGATTTTCATTTTATAATTAAGAGCCCCATGTGAAAGTTCAATGATCCAATTTTAATTAAAAAAGTCTTTTTAGTTAAAGTTGAAGAGACAGACAACAACAGTAAAAGTTTCTTTCTGTTACGACTTTCCATTAAACTTGACACGTTGACAATTAAAATGTTTCAAACTTCTCAAAATTTTCCTCGGCCTTGCCTTTCAAACTTTGAAATTTTAAACGTTATTGAAGTTTTTGAGTGATTTTGAGTTTAGGTAATGTCATTTAAGTTTCAGTAGTTAAGGCGTTGCCGAGTGTCTTGCGGGTTTGACCAATGACGAGTTCCATTTCTATTTCTAGCAAAAATAGAACAATCGCTTTCAAGTAATTCAGAAATTTGATAAATAAAAAATTTGAGTAAAACAAAAAATTCTTGAACTTTTTTGTAATCCAAAAAACTTGAAATCGATAGCTTGCTATTAAAACAAATGAAAAAGTATTATCCGATCGAGAAAGCCCTATCCCATCCCTCTAAAATCAAAATGTTTCCAACTTGAACTTGAAAATGGCGGTCAAGGTGACCTTTCTCTGTCCCTCGTGTTCTAAACCGAATGCCAATATTCTCCCTTTTTCTCTTCCTAAATTTTTAAACCTTTCAAACTCATTTTAAGCGAATTCGCTACTAATTAAAAATTAAACAGCGCTGACGTTTCCGGTGGTGTGACGATGACGTGTTCCATTATAGATTTAATAGGGGAAGCTACTTTGGCGCGGTTTTTTTTTTGCAATATTTTATTCGCATTGACGAAAGTGTAACCATTACTTTCAGTAATATCACAATTTTTCTTCAAACGTTTTTACCTTTTGCCGTATTGACGGAAGAGTTTATTTAATTTTTTTGTTGTAGTTTACTTTTTTTTTGTCGAGCAGCATGAGGTTTGTGTGGCAAAGTGGCTAAACTCGGGAGAAACGAGTAAATGATATTTTTCCAAAAAAAAATCTCAGTATAATTTTCGTTTTCTTAAAAGCTGTTATTTGACTAAATTTATTTTAATTTAATAAAAATTCTGTTGTAACTTTACGGAAGTTTTTTTTTATTGAGTCTTTCTAAGTCTTGTTTCCTGGTATTGAATTAGTAGAAGAAATTATTAATGCGAGCAATTGTGAAACTGCATTGAACAAGTGAATTTTCTATACAAGTTTTTGTGCTGTCGTTCTTCATTGCAAGAACATTCAAAATTACACTTTCGACTTGGTCTCATTGTCTCATTCCTAGAAATTTGTCATTCGTCGAAAAAAAAAATAAATAAAAAGGATCGCCTGGGTGGTAATGATTCGTTATGAAAGAGATTTGCAAATGAGTGGCACATTTTTCATTTCTGCGTAATTGTGGTAAAATACCGTTACAATTAAAAACACGGGAGGTAGTTTTGGAATTGTCTAAAGTTAAAAATTTAATATTTTTTGAATAATTCTGGTGCAGCAGTTCCCTGAAGGTCAATAAGTTTGGAAGGATAGTCCAAAGTCTTAAAATCACATGGCGAGAATATGGTGAACAGATATTTTTTGGTAAAGCGACGTATGTCCTTGGTATTTGTAAGGATTACAATGGTTTATTTGCCGACTGTCTTGTCTTGGATTTGTCTACGGATTGTCTAACTAAAAGTGGTAGGTTAGTTCAAGTTGAAAAGTGTTGGAAGTGAGAAGTTTAGTTTAGCATCTTCTCGAAATGGACCTTGCTCAAATTTTTTATTCGACTGACTGGAGCTATGGACATTGTCAACGTCCTGGCATGCTTGTAATATATCCATATTTTTAATTGGTCATTGTTGGTTTTGGGAAAATTAGTAAATCGATCCTTTTGAAGGTTAGCTTAGTTGGCTTATGTGACGTTGCTTTGGCAATTTGTACTTAAGTCATGGAAACATGTGATATTTTTGTCAAGTTGAGTGCCGTTTTTGAAGTAGGAATTATGTGGATGGCAAGGCAACGGCTTCAGCCTAACGCTTTGTCTTGATTAATCTTATTGATTGATCTAAAAGAAGGGCAAGGGAGGAGAACAGTTTCCTTGGGGAAAGTGCTTGACTTGGTGACCTTATTAGAGAAAGCTGTGTGGTTAGAAATTAGATGTTCAGAATGGGATTAAGAAAAGTTCTGGTTCTGTAGTCATTGGATGAGAAATTAATCTGACTCACTTGCGTACTTGAGCTAATTTGAACAGGCGTTCGGTAGAACAGGATCATCCTATTATTGTGTTAGATTGAAACGCCTGAGTCACGTCACTTTGACTTTGACACTCGCCCTCACGTAATTACTTTTCTAATGAATATAACGCTTCGTGATCTAAAAGTGTAAAAGGTCAAACTGGAAAAAACGTAAAATCAAACTGACTCGACCTTGAATTTGAATGAGTTCAACTGAAAAGTCAGGAACTGATTTATTCAGGACAAAAGGAGCTGGTTGTTTGTTCCCTGCCTCCATCTTTGAGCAATATAGCCAGGGATCGTGTTAAAGATAGACTCAATTTGAGTTGATTACGTTTATAAATGGAAAAATACGGGAACAAAACAAACCTACGAAACCTTTGTACTCTACTGTATTAGACATTATACCTAAGTATGACGGGCAGGGCCGTATCCGGTTTGCAATTTAGATGTTAAATTAAATGGATTAAAGGGGAATGAATGACGGAATGACGAATGTTTTTTCTTCTTTTCTTTCTAGAAAACAGACCAGAGTCTTTTGGCTCAGTTTTTCTATGCTGATGAAGATTTAAATGCAGTAACATCTGAATTGGACTCTTTTGATGGACGAAAGGATCCAGATCGTTGTACGGCCTTAGTTAACCACCTGCGACAATGCCAAGACAAAGTAAGAACCGAAACAAAAAGTTAGGGAAGATATGACTTAATTTTCAAGGAAATAATTTGAATTTTGTTCAATTCTGTTGTTTTGTAGGTATTGAATATTTGCCAGATGTTGATGGACGAAGTTATTCCAGAGGACAGAGCACCACGAGATTTTCGGGCAAAGTTCCCAGATGACGTTTTGCAGGAAAACCTTGCAGGCCAGCTGTGGTTTGGGGCCGAGGTAGGAAAAGTTCTGTACTTTTGCCATGATCCGTATCTATAGAATGTAATAACGATGCGTTTGTATTCTTTTCTAGTGCCTTGCAGCTGGTTCAAGTATTTTAAACCGTGAATTGGAATCGACTACGATGAGACCATTGGCTAAAGCGTTTACGAAAAGCTTAGAAAATGTTCGGAATTTACTGCGTGAACAATGTTTTCGTAATCCGCCAGAATTTACGGAAAAGATTTGCGAATCATTAAAAATTTTGGATCGTCTTTTTGCTGAATTCGAGCTTTCTTACGTCTCAGCTATGGTTCCTGTAAAAACCGTTCACGAATATGAAGCTCAGCAAGCAATTACTGTCCTGTTTTCAGAAACTCTTCAAAGGTAAGTTACCTTTTGGACTAGTACCAACAATTTCGTCATGGTATCACTGGTCATTAAGGCTAGTAAGTAGTAACGTTGATAGCCTTTCAACAGACATACTGTTGTGTATAGGCCGATCATGCAAGAGCGTACTAGTTAGAAAGAAATCCTTTCCTCTCGTGTGTATTGTCAAGATTTTTGTTGAAGAATATGAAAATTGACGAGTCGTCTCTCTCAAGAAAAACGGTATAAACTTAACGTTTCGTTTCTGTTTTTTTTTCTTCGGAAAGTGCTAATGACGTGACTTCATTTGTAAGTCAAAGAGGGTCTTCATCCTATAAGACCATATGCCAAATGAGACAGAAGGTTTTGATGTTGAAGCTGAGAGCCCAGTTTCTTATGGTTAGCTTCGTAATACGACGACACGGTCATGTAATGTTAAATAAACATTTGGTTATAATGGACGCGAATTAAATTGAGCTAGGGACGCGTCGAATCGTTCGTTTACAATGTGATGAATCTTGAAGTAATGTCAGAAGGTGAGGGCAATGACTCAAGAGTATTAAGTCATTATTGGTATTTTGACGATGATTATTTGCGGTAAAGTAACGAGATTTTGAATGTTAGCATTTTCCTATAGAGAAGAAGATAACGCATAAATTCGCAACACTAAGTTGAGGCAACGTACCCTCAAAAATGGAGATGAGTAACGTTACATTATTTAACAAAATTGGAATTATGCCTAATGGCTGCAAACAAGGATTAGTTCGGCATGTAACTTTTTTGTTGGAGGTTTTCTAGAATTAACTGAACTTACCCGCCTATCACGGTATACGTTATAAACTCCCATTAAAAAATAACCAGGTTTGCAACAAGGTATTAATGAGAAATTAATTTCACAGACACGTGCTACGTGCAATGCAGCGCGAGAAAAACTTGATTAATTTTTGTAGTTAATGACTTCAGCGAGATATGGCTAAAATGCATTTCTTTGTTTTTGTCAGGGCTCTCAGTCTTGGCCTATTATATCAGGATCAAGTGGATAGTTGCGATCCATCGGTGAGTTTCGAGTTGCGATGATTGACATCGAACGT
>JABASK010000518.1:0-13970 GCA_019776465.1 Rambutanura hunanensis | reverse complement strand
TGCCCCCCCCCCCCCCCAGAATTGTAACACAGATAAAAATGTTAAAATTCATTCGTTGAGTGAAACTTCTGACTCCGATCGCTTTTTCATTTCAAAATTTAAAGCAACTCCTAATATGTTTTGAATGTTTTCCGACCGATTTTTTGTTTAACGACATGAAAAATTTTTCGCGCCGAAGGTGCGATAAAGTGTCTTGTGAAGTTCCAAGGTATTCAAGTAAATTTAACAATGGCCTTGAATACCTTAAAATTTTTTGTAAACTCAAAACGTGCAAAAAATACCATTTAATCCTAAGGTTATCATCGTCAACTCTCTGCCAAAATGTTGGTGTCTTAAGTAACCGAATGCTATAAAAATTAAATATAATATTGCCTACTGTAGCAAGTAGCTGTATAAATGACACCAGTACAAAAACATTTAAATAGTCGTTATTTCCAAAAAGGGGGCGGGGGGATATGGGAAAGTTCGGGTTTTGTGTCGGTATAACGGCACAAAAGCGAAGTTGTGAATTTTGAATGATATGAGTTTACAATACTGCATCCTTAATTTATAATACTTTTAGAGATTAGAAGTTAACTCCTTTTAGTTCACTCGCCACCACAAGAGGCCTGTAGTGGGACCCCCTGTAATGGGACACCCCCCTCCCCTATACGCTGCGAATGTCCGGAGAAACGGAGAAATGGTGGTTCCATTGAGATAAAAAATGGTAAAATAAAAGTAACAGCTTACAATTTGAACTTTTCGCTGAATTCCCGGAAACAGCAACGATGGTACAGGTGACCACAGGAGACAGCAATAACTTCAGTATTTGGATCCAGTGGGACAGCTTGATTGATGAACTTCATATCAGCAGCCGTGCGTGACTGCATATCCTTGGCGACAAACTTTGCGATGAAATCTTTCTGTGATTTCTCTTCACGAGTTGAGCGAATATTGGCCTTGGTCATCACCGGAGCAGCGATGAGGCTTTTGATCAGCGGCTTCTTGCAAATGAAGCATAACCCTCCGGTCAAACTTCGGTCTGGTTCTTCCTCGACAAAGGGCTTCTTCCCACCAGGATAGTTCATGTTGTAGCTGGACAGTTGATTACGACCTCAAAATAAAAACGATGACCTTTGACGAAAGAGCAAAGAGACGAAAAAAAAGTAGACAATGAAAGTCTGGACAGCAGAGCAGAAAGGAGTAAGCAGGCGGGCGTGCGCGAGGCAAGTGCGAGAAACATTCCAAATCCACCGAGTTTTGGTTTCCACAGCAATTTGAATTTAAATTGCAATTCCCGGGTTCACTTCCTACGTAGCGGCAGACTGAAGTCTAATCCTTTCTAAAACTAACTAGATAAAACAATTAATAAAAATTCAAAAAAACATTTAATTTTTGAAAAAAAAATAATTAATAAACGAATTTTCTCACCACCCATTTTTAATTTATAATTCTTTATTGCATGGAATAAGAAAAACAACAGATTGAAGGCGAATTAAAACGTAACTAAACTTAACAATTTCTTTTTAAATTAAACGATGATTTCAGGATTTGAACATTATTTCTTTCGTGTTTAGGTTAATAACCTTAAGCGAGTTAATTTTTTTTTTTTTATAAATTAAGTTAAAACCATTGATAAATAATAAAAAGGAGCCTTAAAAATCTTAATTGGGCATGAGAGACGAGAGACATGTTTTTTTACCCCTCATATTTCTTTTGTTTGAATTTCGTCAGATTTGATGAGATCAGATACAATTTAAATTAAAAATCAATTAATGACACACAAGTAATATTTACTAAATTTAAAAATGAGACGTATTGAATGAAGACAATTTGTGATCATAAGGTCGTTATTTACATCAAAGGAAACTTTTTTCATTCACTTTTTGCCCTAGTAGTATGGCTCATGCCATTAGCTTAGCCTCAACCAAAAATTAACTACTACTGTTACTTCCCCCATGTCAAAATTTTTCAGTGTTTCTGCGAAAAATAACTTAGAAACACCCGGGTCAACTTATTAAAAATATGGATTTCTACAAGAGGGGGACTACGACAGCGACGGGGAAACGGGACAAGGCGCGTAAAATACTTTAAAACACCATTTTTTTAAAAGAAAAAATGGAGTAAAGCTTTTTAAAAACAAAAAAAAAAGCCATAAAAAGTGAAGCCCTTAACAATTACTTTTGAAAAAAGAGAGAAGGAAAGTAGAATTACAAGGTAATTCTTTACTTGATGAATGATGAGCATTTTACTACAATAGTATTTACACACAAAAGCACTTTAACAAAAAAAGCCTATTTCACATTTTCAGCTTCAAGGAGAATAAATTTTAACCAGAAAATGACCTCACGTTTAGGGTTAACAAATGTCAATGTTACTTTTCCCTTTTACAGTCAAATCAGTACGATGTCGTTTCATCTTAAGTTAAGATTTTTCAGGAAATGTGAAATACGCTTTAAATTCTGAAAAAACGTTTGAAAAGTTGAAGTGAAGCAGGGTACGTAATAAAGAACCCTATAAGAAAATTGGGATATTTTTTTTAGTTGGGACTCGGAAAACTTGACCCTTGACGCGCCATGTCAGTCCAAGGACCCTTCTCTTTACAGTCTGGCAGTGACTTGCTCCATTCTTTTGTTTCAACACTTGGCTCTAAGATCAACTTTTTAGTAGATACCATGAGCTTTCGTGGAACAAAAGACTAACCTTAGCATACTTAAATCCTTAAAACCAAACTTAGCCATTCTAAAAGTCCTTGCACTTGAAAAAAAGAAGCCCCTTAACAGTAACAGTAATAGTGAACGCTCCCTACCCTACAACCATACCACCTACCGAATTCCCCAAAAAATTCACTAATATGACCTATTTCCATTTGATAAATGGATACCATTCAACACTTCCTAGTTAGTGGTGATATACTGCGAAGTTATGACTCGATATTGTATAATATATAACGTCAAAATTATTAAGTGTTAAGTCAAATTGAACTGACATGATTCAAATTGTAAAAAAAAAAAATCATGGGCCCTTATTGCGCCGTTGTCCGTTTAGTAGTTAGTTACAAGTCTAATTATAATCCTGCACGGAAGGTCCTTAAGTACTTTGCGATCATTTTTGTTTACCAGTACTCTTCCCTTAGAAAAGAAGCCCAATCTGGATCCAATGGAAGACAGTTACAACCACTGTTAGGAACAATCTTGAAATTACAACGTTCACAAGTTACATCCTGTTTTATGTTTGATTCTTCTACTACGGGAAACGTTGGTTTCAAGTCTGTTCCGTCAGTATCCATCTCTTGTAACTTTGGTTTCCATTTTTCGTTTAGCTTTTTCTTTTCTATCTGGTGGAAACATATTGGGAAACAAGAGTTTCAATTTTTCTTTTGGTAATTGTCGGAATGGAATTACTTTTTCTGAAACAAATTTGCTTTGTGGAATCCATTCATCAGGAAGGCTGAAATTTACAAAAAAGAACAAATTTCACAACTTAATTTAAAAATTGGTCAATTAATTTTAAAACTAGGTTATGATGACTCACATATACAAGGGGTTCCAGCGAACAAGTAATTGAGGCTCTTCGTGTGAACACATTCGCCGGGAAAGCACCTGAAACAAGTACAAAAATGATGTCAATTCGAAAAAAAAAAAACGAAATTTTTTTTGGATAATTACCTGACACGTAAAAGTACAGTTGTGAGAACTGCTTTCCTCGATCTGCACTGATCTGGACAATCTATACTTAATTACTTCTATTGTACCCTTATCAAAAAAATCCACAAATTGACCTAAAATTTGAACAAAAATAAATTCAACATCAACTGTCAAATTATAATTTGTGAATTAATCGATATAATCACCAAAGCCCTTTACCTGTGTTTAATTTTTGTTTCCTTGTCCTAACTTTTTTCCTCCGTAAAGTTTTATTTGGAGTTGAGTCTAATTTCCTGGCAACTGAATGAGCGCTAGTACCAATATGATTCCCATTCGTGGTGATATGACTATTGACGTGTCGCTCTAGTGCACCCTGAAAAAATCAGTGGGTTAGACGAATTGCTTGACTTTTTGTTGAAAAAACGACATTTAAAATCAAGAATTACTTGAGATCCAAAGGAGAGTCCACATCCAGAAAATATGCATCGAAATGGCTTGTTTCCACTATGCGTCAAAACATGGCGTTCAATCCATGACAGGGAAGACGACTTTTTGTTGTAAACTTTACATCCTTCCCAAAGGCAATAGAATCCTTTAGTTTTTGTCTGTGGCGCAACGTGAATAGTCTACGTGCCAACAATGCAATTGGGTTAATCTCGTTAATCAAATTTATAACAATGCAATTGGGTTAAACTCGTTAATCGAATTTTACGATCTAAAATTAAAGTGAACAATAAAAATAGTGGCTCACGTACCTGGATGTGATCAAGGATATTGGTAGCGGATTCTCCAAGAATAATGCAAGAGCACTCTCTCCACATGCAAATTCCATCTTCCGGTGCCAAGGACGTCGAATCAGCCTTCGTGACAGGAACAGGTGACGAGGAATGACTNTACCTGGATGTGATCAAGGATATTGGTAGCGGATTCTCCAAGAATAATGCAAGAGCACTCTCTCCACATGCAAATTCCATCTTCCGGTGCCAAGGACGTCGAATCAGCCTTCGTGACAGGAACAGGTGACGAGGAATGACTCCCTTTGGCTACACTTTTGGCCAGCAGCCGTTCAGACTTCTTTACAGGTGTAGAGGCGGTAGATGACGTTGTGCTAGAAGAGCTGCTTGTAATAAGTGAAGCACTATCCAAGGAGATACCATCGTTACTGCAACTGTCACCACATGTACTTTCGGAAGATTTGGACGAGACACCGCTACTAGTGCTGGAGCATCCCCCGGTGGTGACAGCAAGTGTTGAGACAACGGAGAGAGCGAGGTCGATGTCAATAGCAGTACCTCCAGTGGTTCCCGAATTGGCCAGGAGATAGTACCATAGCAGGATCCTTGAGTCCTGCCAGGCAGCGATTGCAAGACCTTGATATTCTAACGGGATAAAATTAGTATTAGGTAAAAATTGAGACACTCACGTCCTCCTCAGCCATTGCGGACTGCAGGAGGGTATCGCAGCGAAGACTAAGGGTAGGGGAGCCCTTGAGCCTGCATATGCCAACTCCGGAACAAGGGTCTTGTTCTATTGTCGACGACGATCGAGGAGGCATAGAACCAACTAATGAGGCCTTGCCTTCCCTTTTTCCCAGAACCCAACCAACCAACCCAGGCACGGTACTAAAAAATCCATTCCTCCAGGAAAAGCACAAAAGGCACAAATACAGGCAAAAAGTTGATAGGAATAGATCTAGTCCAACTTACTATGGGGGTCATTTTGACACAAAATCACTTTTTCTTCCCAGTATAATGACACCGCTACGCACTTTCTTTGCAAAAAAATCGTTTTGCCACAAAAAGTATAAAAAAAAGAAATTAAATTACAAAATATCCTTCTTAAAAAGTATAACCAGTTAGTATACTTAAGTTTCTAGCCGGATTACTACGAGGGTGAAAAGATGAAATTAGTTCACACATGCTACTTTATTGAAATTTAATTTCTTATACGTTAACATATGAAATCTTATTTCTTCTTTCAATATTGCATTACTTTTGTACTTATGTTGGCACAAATGAATAATTGAGTTGACAATATCTTTTACTTAAATTATTTTCATTTAATTCTGCACATTGTTTTTAATCCCGAACAAGTTTTTTTTCTTCGTTTTTTTTTAAAAAAAAGGAACAAAGAATCCACGTATGAAAGTACTTCAGTTCCAATAATTAACCGTAATTTCTTGTTACGAATTTGAACATAAATTGTGTAAATTGTAAGTTAAATTGAACTTAAAATTTATTAAAAGTCAAAACTGTCAAATAATTCATGTCGGCAACGCTCTTTACGCACTTGCAGACATAAGTTTTGGTCATTAGTTCCCTCCATGGGTTCGAAGACATGTTGTAGACGGGAGGAATACCCCTCCCCCCTTCCCCCCCTTCTGTCTGTCTTGGACTTAAGACCTCTTCTGTTTAGAATGAATGAATGGAAATGGAACCACTCAGATGGAGTTTTCTATTGGACGAACCACACATGAACCCACAGAATTTACAATTCACTTCTTTTTAGTCCCACCTTTGAAACTTAAAGGAACCACTTTAATTTCCAAATTTCACATTGTTCAAAACCTGGAAAATTTTAAGTGATCAATACAAAATTTTATTTCATATTGTGGTATACCACGCTTCGTCAGTTAGCAACATTTTTTCCCTGAAAACTTTTTTTTTATCTATCTTACCATGTGAATAATACTCTGCCTTTGGGTTGGTAGGTACCTATCTTTAGTACCTAACTTACTATCTCTCCTCTGGAGTAGCGCAGGGTCATTGACCTCACAGTCGAGTCACCTTTCTCCAACCTTAAAACTACCTCATAATACCGTTAATGATTAAGAAAGTAACTGACCTTATCAAGTCCTTTTTTTTAGAAAGTGTAGGGTTGACGATAACACTATTTTTTAAAAAAACGTAGTTTTCGTTTAAAAAAAAAATTTGGCGTTTAAATTTTTTTTTAATTGAAAAAAACTTTAGAATGTATAGGAATACAGACTTGTCAACTGCGCCTTTTAAACAAGTAAAATATTGACATTATTTTTTTTTAATTGAAACGTAGTTTAAGTAAAAAAAAAAATTACTATAGGTGTCAAATTCACTTCTGAGTTTTCATCCTTGTGGTGTTTTAAAATATTTTCGTCGTAATAAAAATGTATATTTTTTTCCTGTTTATTTTCCCAATTTTGTACAAATTCAAGTGAAAACTTAATACAAAGGAACGCTAGTCAATTTTAGGTAGAGGAGAAATTTTTAAAAAAAATAACGCTGCTTACACAAACTACAACCAATAGTTTTTGTAGAAGTATCAGCAGGTGGGTACATTTGGATGGCGAATCATTCCAACTGTTGAACAAAATAAAGTTTTTTTTTTTTGCCACAAGAACTTTAGGCTTCAAAATTGTACATTTTTCACTTAAAATATCTTATGTGCGCATTTAGTATGCATTCAAATTATGATTTCCGTGTACTTTTAAGAGGTTGACGTACAACTTGGGAGACACGCGCTATATTATTTTTAACCCAACGCTCTTCCAGTAACTTTTAAATAGCCTTTAGCCATTACTCATGCATAATCAGAAGAATATGAATTATTCAAGTTAGTTTTCAAAATGTGTCCGTGACACGGAATCATATACAGATCATACAAATTTTTGGAGGAAGCTCCAATTTCAACCTCTCCAGCTCAGTAAATCAATTAGTTGTCACAAGTTTCGTTTAACTAATTGCTTTTGTCACTGTAGTTACTGACACGAAGTAGTTGACAGTGTCAACTAATGACACTCGAAATGTCAACGACAGAGTCATGGTTTCCAGAAGTTTTCAATGCTGCAGATGTCCAATCCCGTGGGAAGAAGGGTATAACTACTTTTCAACAAAAATTTGGAAACGGACCAGAATTTTTTGTGAGAGTTCCTGGAAGGTAAGCAGAAGCACAACGTACGGTAATGATACTTCAACATATGTTGTCAATTATCTACAATTGCTAGAGTCAACCTAATTGGTGAGCATATTGACTATTGTGTGATATGGCGTCTTTCCAATGGCAATTGAGCAAGATGTCTTCCTAAGTTGCTCCGTCATCCGGGTAGAAGGTCAACCGATTCTCAAATTGGTCAACACGACAACTTCTCACCAAGATTTTGAGTGCAGATTTGATGAAATTAAGTAAAGACAAAAATTTTGCAAATGGAAGACAAAATTCCTTATGAAATTATTATTAAATACAAACTTGCCTTCCTGCGCAGTTGTTTTCTACGTCACGTTTTCTAAGGATCTACGCATGCGCCTTAAAAAATGTTCATTTTTACAGGAAAATTTTAGATAGCCGAGAAATTGGATCAATTCCATCTTGGTACTTTTACTTTCTCTGTGGAATTCAAGGGATTTTAGATCACTTCAACCTTCTGGAAGAAGGTCAGACCAAACTTGTTTCTCTACAAGTTTGTCTGGACGGCGTCATTCCACCCTGCGCAGGACTCTCCAGTTCAAGTGCTGTCGTTTGTTCAGCAGCACTTGCTACTCTTCTTGGAAACAAGGTCAAATTTCTAATCTCATTAGCCATAACTAAAAACTTTGCTTTCTATTGTAAACGAACAGAACTTTTTGTTTATGTCCTTAATTATTGTTTACAATTTGTTTAACTTTTACTTCATATGTTAAAGTTGGCAATGACCAAGGCGGATTTGGCTTCATTATGTGCGAAAAGTGAGCGTTACGTAGGAACCGAAGGTGGAGGTATGGACCAAGCCATTGCTCTCCTCGGAAAACAAGGTAAGTTCTGTTTATCTTATTTTACATTTTGCATAAAAAAAAATCGTAATTTGCAATTTCCACGCAATTTGGCAGGAACTGCGCAACTAATTGAATTCGTCCCACGCCTTCATGGCGAGAAAGTAGAATTGCCACCAAAAGCAATTTTTGTCATTGTCAATTCTTTGGTCAAGGCAAATAAAGCTGCGTCAGCGAGTTTCAACACACGAGTAGCAGAATGTCGTCTAGCAACATGGATTCTAGCAAAAGCTAGTGGTCTCGACAACTTTTTTGATTTTTCCAAGCTTAAGGATTTACAATTGACACTGGGATATTCTTTTGAGGAAATGACAACCTTAATTAAGAAACACTCTGCACCCAGAGCCCTACAAGGCTATAAAAGTAAGAAGGTCAATGACCTTAACTTTCAATATTTTACCCTTCATAACCTGTTTCCTTTTGTTTTTGTGCAGGTTGCAGAAATTCTAGAAGTAGATGTTAATGATCTCGGGCAAAAACCGTTAATGAATCAAATTCCATTTGGATTAGTGGACTTTGAAATTTATAATCGAGCCAAGCACGTAATTCAAGGTAAACTTTTTTGAAGTAATAAATAACAAATGTTTTGTATTAAAAAAAGTAATTATCCCGAAGTTTGAACAATGTTACTCAATTTTTAGAAGCCGAACGAGTTCAACTTTTTCGAAAAGCGTGTGCTAGCGGAAACTTGGACAAGATGGGAAGCCTAATGACAGAAAGTCATTGGAGTTTGAGCAAATTGTACGACTGCTCTCATCCATATTTGGACAAGATGGTAACGCTTTCCGAAGGATTTTCCTACGGGGCCCGACTCACTGGAGCTGGGTAAGCCCAAGATTTTTTTCACTGAAAAATAGTGTTTTTTAACTAATACTATTTAACTAATACTCCGGTTTTTTTTAAGATGGGGCGGGTGCATGGTGGCACTAGTAGACGAATGTCAACTGGAATCTTACTTGGATCTTCTCAAAACCAAATACTATATTGCAATACACTCCAAAACTGAATTAGATACAAATGACATGTTCGTTACACAACCTGGTCCTGGAGCATCAGCGTGCGATGCACACGTAACTTTACAAAACTAAAATGTTATTACCTTTTCAATTTTAATTGCAATAATGATCTGATTCTTGATTCTCTGGTGTGAATAATTAAAAAGGTACATATTGTTCATTTCAAGTTCACATTAAAGTAGAAAGCCACGGAAGCATTATTAACTTAGTTTTTTTTTCTTCGTTGTGTTTTGAGTAAAGGCAGAGTTAAATCTTTTTTTCTAAATAAAGCTTTTACGTCCATAAGTTGGTAGGCATCAAAGCTGTCAAATTAGAAAAAATATTTTTTTTAATTTCGATAAATAATGTAAAAAAAAGATAGCAAAGTCTCACCCTCCTTTGTCCCGGCACTTGGGAGTAAATTCTCGTCACGTAAGAATTGCAAGGGAAGTAGGACCAAATGACCCTAGTAGTAGTTGATAAGAACGCTAATGTCACTTCATTTTTACCAATTAGCAGTATCGCTACCAAATGTCACCTTACCTTGACTTTGGACTTTAGTATGTTAGTTGCCGTAATGGGATCAGTGACTGCAATCGCATGCCCTTTTTGATATTCTTGTAGTTGCGCAAAGTTGACACAGTTATCTGTCGGGACACAGTGAAACACCTGAAATTCAAAACGAACAAGGTAAGTCATATCTTTTAGAAATTAAAATGGTTTAAAATGGACTTACTTTATCATACGTTTCCGTATTCGTAGTTGCAGTTTTCAGCCATACATTTCGATAAACACTTTCAGAAATTGGATCATCCAAATTAATTCCGTCCTCTTTAGAAATACCCAAGTGCTCTCGAAATAAGCTCAGACGAATTGATTGCACAAAACTTCCAGCTTGGTATTCATTCCCATCCATTGTTGAATCCACAAAAGTTTCATCCTGTATGACAACACAAACTTCTGAGTCTCGTTTTCCATAGTAAACTCCTATCGTTGATATTTGCAGATCCACAGATCATTGTCCGGTCGTCAATTATTAATAGTTTCGAATGAACATAAATCAATTCGGTAACCTGGAATCAAATAAAAACTAAAATTCTGACAATGAATTATTTTAATTAATTTTTTTTTACAGGATCTTCATGCAGATGTGAATATGTCCTGAGTCCGTGAAAAGTGACGTATTGTGATGGATCTTCTATTCCAGCTGCCTGTAGTCTTCCAATTAATGAGTCTGAACCACTGAGTTTCGAATCAAAATTATTATACTTTTTTCGTAAAAGTTTATTTGCTTTTAAAAAAATTACAATTTTTTTTGTACTCATACCGACAAATTGAAGCATAGTTCCAATGTGTAATGGCATGGATGGCAATTCCTCGATTAGTACCTACTTCTCCTTCGAACCCGGGTAAAAGTGGAAGAATGACAAAAACACGGAACACCTTTTTATCCCTAAAAAGCATAGTTTCTTATTATTATTTCGTTTCTCCAATTTTTTTTCCACTCTAAAGTTACCGATGTGCTCGAAGAATTCTCGCCAATAATGCTTCACCAATACGATTTTGCACCTGGGCATTGGAAGCCGCCAACGAAATGAAAAATTGATTTTCCATGTAGATGTAGTGTTTCGAATCTTCTATCAACTCAATATAGGATTGTTGAATACTACCGAAATTAAAGCAATTTCATAAGCAAATTGAAAATTCATCAAATCTCCAGGTGAACAATCTCTTAAAAATGATACTCAAAATTGGTTTCAGCTCACCTCTCCTCAATCATTCGTATTCCTCCACTCCACGTGCATAAGCTTCGAACTACCTGTTAAATTCAGACCAACCAAAGGGTGTTTTGGTTAAAAAATAATAATTTTGAGCTTATATTTTCATTATTTGGCAACTCTTACTTGACAAGTAACTCTGTGCTTTTTTGACCTAGTGACAGAGGAGGGGTAGGAAGATTCTCCTTTAAATTCATAAGCTTTTGGAAGTAAGTAGGGATAGGAGTGATTTAACGGGACCTTCTCATCCTAAAAATCAAAATCAAGTTTCATTAGAAAAGATTAAAGTTAAAAACGTTTTTATCAAAGTTTGAAAGTCATTACTTTTACAGCGTTCCAGCGCTGAATAAAATGTCTCGCAACATCTCTAGCTGCGGCTCCTTCAACCAATACGGCAATATCATGCCAAGGCATTCTCGGAGTTGTAGATCGATCAACCAAGTCTGTAAAAAATATGAATTAAGTACTAGAGCCCTTTCATACTTTTAGAAAATTTTACCAGTAAAAGGTGATTCCAAATCAGCAAAATCCTTCACGATAAAGTTCGTATAGTCTTTTCCTATCCAGTATTTGGCAGAACCTTGGAGCTGAATATCAACCTCTGTTTCATCAGTAATAGAGTCTACTTGGCTCGGTTGAGTTACGTGCATCACGTGATGATCTGTACGCTTTCCAGATGCTCTACAAAAATGACGGAAATTTTAAGTTAACTTTTTCATATTACACATTTTGCGTAATGTACTTGGATTCTCTTCGAACTCCATCTTTAATCTCTTGTTCGGTCAGTTCGGTATCTTTTTCCTCATCCCCATCGGATCCCGAACGGCCTTCGGGTTCTTTCGATTCTTTCTTCCAAAGATGACGATTAACCCATCCCCTTCCATCTTCTTTCAAATCTCTAGTTGCATGTCGCATTTCACGAGTTAACCTTGTTACCCGTCGAATTAGCTTGCGTTGTGTAGGAGGTGTTTCTCCTTTTAGTGGAACTTCTCCATTTGCGCCCATGTCTTTCACCAGTTTCAATTTGCCCATCCAATTCAATATCTTCCGCTTCCGACACAACTTCAGCGAAGCTCACGTGACCTCCAGTTTCTTCGTCACTTGCACAACTGGGGCTGAAAATATACAAGGCCAAATTTTTACCGTATGTCAGATAAATGTAGAAAGTCTGCTCGACTTACAAAAAGAAAAGTAACTACTTAGAAAAAGTTTAGTAAAATATCCTCAAACTTGACGGATATGCTACAGAATTCGGAAATATTGTACTTCTGCTGTAATGTTAGATGGAGTTAAGCTGACCTTTAACGGTAACTGTATACTTTGTATTTTACCCTGTGTGAACTGCATTATCGTTCTCCTCGTCTGATGAAAATCCATGCGGAATTGCGCGCTGAAGAGCCTCTGCTTCAGTCTTGTTTATAATCGGCGTGAGTGACATCGTAGAAGTGGCCTTTGCCAGTTGTTAAAAGTGAAGAAGGCAAGGCACCTCCAAGAGGTTTACTGGACGTCATCGTTTTTAAGTAGGCCCCTGGTGGTTTCCTGAGTCCAGATAAGCTACCCAAGTCAGTCAATCTAAGGGAAATTCTGACCATTAGTAACCAAAATATTGTCAAGAAACAAGAATTTGAAATTTTTAGCTCACTTATGCTCAGGCTCATCCCATCGACCGTAACAGAGATCAATCCCACCAACGAACGCGAAATTTTGATCAACAATCACAAGTTTTTCGTGATGAGCCCAAAGAAATACACCAGCGCTAACGTGATCTGGATGTCGTAGTACCTTGGAACAATAAAAAAAATACACATAATTTTAAAACAAGAAAAATCACAACTTTCCAATTCAAAATCTAATTGAATGTTTTTAATATACTTTAATATTTTCTGGATGTTGATGAAACCAATTTCTGCTTGCTATAAAAACTATTGATTCCCAAGGCCAAGTTGACTTCTTTGTAGAGAAGAACAAAAATTTTGACACCTTCATGCTGTATAAATAAATACAGATTAAATTCCTACAATATTGAAATTCGTAAATGCCAACGCGATGAAAAAATTCAATATTTACCGCTTTTCGTTGAAGAATTTTGTCAAGCCGCCATCTTTCACCTTCAACATGAGGTCGTTTCATATAAATTTCTGGACTGAGCCACCAATCAGAAATGAGTATTTCTTCAGTTGCTGATTGTAGGACGTCTGCAACGGCGTCCATGTAGCTGCCTCCATCGACAAACCAGTCAGCCTCTATGTTTCGACGAACTGGAGCGTAGGAAGTAAAACGATTTGGACCAAGAAAGGCTTTTGCGGCTAAAACCAATTCAAATGCCACTTTACTAAATCAACAAAAAACACATGAAAACGAAAAGCCTTTTAAGTAGTTTACCTTCAGAAGTTGTAATCTGGCGACAGTAATCCAACCATTCCTTAGCTTTCCGTTTCGTCCAACAGTTGATCATCAGCTCTCTGTCAATCAAAAAAAAAATAATGTCAGTTAGTACATTCGTGGTGTACGTGATGAAATTGTGTAAGAGTTTGACAAGCATAAGTCAAACACAACATCAACGTTTTCCCAAAATCTCCCATTCAATTTCTCGTCACAAACACAAATGGTATTAAAGAAGCCTCGAATTTTATCAGAATCACTTTGCGGATCTTGCCAAGTCTTAATTTCTAGGGGTGCAGTATCTACCTTGATAGATTGGATAGTATGATACCATTGGAAATGCCGCCACTCCGATTCGTAGAAGCTTCAAATTCTGGATCCACAAGCATGACACAATGAAGACGCCCA
>JABASK010000517.1:0-13975 GCA_019776465.1 Rambutanura hunanensis | reverse complement strand
GAAGTGCCAGTATCCTCCGCAATAGTAATTAGCAAATATTGCACCAAGTAAAACAATGACTGAAATGAATACGAACCAGATGCATCCGCTCCCTCGTCCATTTCCACCATTACTGTCACTTGTTCCAACAAGCCATTTTCCAGTATTTACACATTTTCGCCCACACCAGTTAAATACTGCGACAATATTGTTCATTGTTGTTGAGAAAAAATAACTCGCTAAAGGTAGAGTTCAAAGGTCACACTCACTGAAAGATAAAATTGAAATCTTCGATGCGCTGCTGGCCAAAAACACGATTTTTTTTATTCATCTTCCATGTTTTCAGCGTCAGATGTTAGTTTGTGTAAACAAGAAATACTTAGATTACTCCCGTTTCTATGGAAACGAAGTAAAAAAAATTAAATTGAAAATTTAAGGGAGAGTTTCATATTTGAAATTTTCTGTTGAATTTCCTCTGCTTCCTTCAATCGAGTCTTGGCTCTTTCGACGTCACCAAGTGGAACTGGATTTGCCGTAAATTCATTTAAGCGTTCCCAATTTTCTACAAATTCTTTATGAAAATCTTCCAGGTTGAGAGCTACCTGTGGCTTTAACTCGTCTATAAAAAAAAAGTGTAAAAGTGAAAAAAAAATAACACGATTAATTTTTTTTACTTCTAACCTTTGCTACTCCCGAAAGGTAGTATTTGGTCCACGGTATACTTCAGCTTTACGTTTAGCCACTCCATTTAATTGCATTTGGCGTGAGACCTTTTCAAAATTACCTCTGACTTCTTTATCCTTGATACGTTGAAGAATCACTTCTTTTTGAGCAGCTAATTTCTTTTCTACGTTGACCTTCAATTCCCTCTGAGCTTTGACCAAAAGGTCAAAGGGAGTTGGTCCATTCTGGGCTGCGTGTCTCCAGAACGCATCCGAATAGAGATAGTTGAGAGCCCTAGTCTTTGGCATGGTGCTAGTTTCTAATCCTAGACGCGACTCCCCTGCAGAGCGCGCTAAAATTGGCGGATCTGTCATTTCTGAATCTTTTGCAATTTTTTGGCGCATGTGCACAGGTGGGTAGAAGCGTAATGGCTTCATCCAATTCGGATTCAGGCTCGTCATCCAACATTTCTGGACTTTTGAATCGTTCTTTCAAGTAAGTGATAATAGCGGGTGTTCCCAATTCTACAATTTTTGCAGGGGGGTCAATGACCGGATTTCCACGCAAGGCAATAGTGGTCAATTCCTCTGCAAAATGTAGTGTAAGGGGAAGGCGCACAATTTGATTATCTTTGAAGCAAAAGTGTACGTAGAGCTTCATGCGGTTTGGTCATTTCAGGCAGGAATTGAATTTTGTTGTTTCTTAGGTCCAACCAGGCTAATAGCGGAAGGTCATCAAACAAATTAAGTGGCAAAACTTTCAAAAGGTTGTCGTTCAAATAGACAATACGGAGTGAAGGTGTAAATCCAAAGATAGATTTTGGAACTTGTTCCAATTTGAGGTTAGGAATTGTCAATACGCCATTGAAAAGTTTCTGTTCAAATTTTTTATAAGTCCAGGGTTCTTGACCTGGTTGACATGTTTTGGATTTAGGTCGTTTGATTTCCAAGATTTGCTGAAACTGGATTGAGTTTCCATTGTGGTGGATCGTAAGGAATTAAAGGGTAGAGAAATTGCCCGCATTTTTCTTCGTAAAAGGCAGGAATTGCTAAAAAAAAAAGAGTAAATGATGAATATTTTAAGTTGGCATAATAAAAAAATAAAAAAAAACGTTAAAGTTAGAATTTGGGCTCGCCTTCACAAATTGCGGACTCTGGCATCTTCTGTTGACGAAGTTCTTTTTGAACTTGCCTCATCTTCTTGCCAATGTCCATACTGTAAGGGTAAATGTGACAACTGACTGTTAAATTGCCACGTTACGTGTATATTTTGCGTAAAAGAAATGCAATGACGCAACCCGACGCGACGATTACTGTTTTTAAAAGAAAACATATAAGAGCTTAATCGATTAACATTTGTTTGTGTTACGTATCCTGCCTCTGCATCAAATCTCCATGGCAACAGGTCAGTTCGAAAGTAATTCAACTCATTCTCTTTCTTGAATGTTACCACGAACATGGAACTTCTTCGACATAAAGGTCATTGGCCTTTCAGGACTTTACGGCTCAGTAAGAAGCAACTACCAAGGTTTAACTAACTAGTTAAACTCTCATTTTGTAGCAGAAATGAGTGCAACAGATAATTCCATAACTTCAATCAACTCGGCCTAACTGTCAATGAAACTTTGTTTGAAATAACCGGATTCAAGTTTCTTTGTACGAATTTTCTTTTTAACGCCAACCATTTTTAAATGTGCTATTAATTTTTTCACTACTATATAGTCAAAATTCGGTTGGGAAGACACACTGGCAGCGTCATACAAAGTTCGTCGTAGCATATTCATTGGACCAAAATCATCCAGTCAGACAGAAAAAGCCCACGCTACACCGATTCGAAGGAGCGGGAAAACGCTGTTTGAAAAGTTCATTGTTTGTTGTCTACATATTTTAGAGCAACAATACAATAGGCATTTAGGCATTAGAGAGAACCAGCTTTGTAATAAAACTCACTAAAAAGGAGCGGTGGTTCACAAATAACAGGTCAAGGTCACCGTTTTATGTTATTTTGTTCGGTTTACGTTTAGGTAAATTATTACATATCCAACGCAACGTTTTATAGGACTACGATTTCGTACAATTTCGATTTTTGACAGTGCCGCAGCACTGCAGCTGTGAGTATGGAAACAGTAGGAGCCAAAGAGAAAGCAATCTGGAACACAAACCTTGGCCCCGTTCCTTGGTAGTCTCGTAGGTCAGGTCACTTTTCTGGAACTTCGTAATGGAAATCAAGTTCATGGTCTTATTGTGTCGACTGATTGGTAAGTGAATCGTGAAAAGATTACTTAAACTTGTACGGTACAAGTTGTACCCCAAACCCCACTGCCCTGCGCGCGCCTGCACCCACTATCCATTCGATTACAATAATTTATAGATTGTAAAGTGTTTTCTCTCATTAGCTTCATGAATGTCACAATGGAAAATGCTACCATGTCTAATTGCAACGGAGTTTTGGGAACATTTCCATATTTCTTTGTCCAAAACAAGTTCATAATGATGATCAACATACCAGCACAGGTATTGGCATTGAGGCTTCAGTATCAGTTTATGTTCCTCCTCTGATAATGCTTTTTTTGCAATATGTGAGGTCACTCAATTGAACGTGCTAATTTTTTCCGTAGCTAAATGCTTCAAAGGAACTCGTAAATCAAGTGGACATTGCAACTGGAGCTAAACGAAGAAGGGAATTACAGGATGCGAAAAAACGACGTGCCAAGTTCCTTCAAATGAAAGAAAAACGAAGACAGGTTACCGAGAATTGACGTGAGTTTACTTCAATGTGGAAGTTGAATGCGCGATCAATTTGCATATTGACAATTAAATGCCACCAATGAAAAAGTATGAGTAGTAACTAGACGAAAATTCGTTTTATTAGGCAGGTTCTTCTTATTCGTCCTTCCGTAACTTTGGTTGCTAACTCTATCACCTTCCTTATCTTTCCCTAGCTTCACCTGTATTCGCCTCATTGTTAAAAACCATTCCAATTCAATACAGTTCGATTCGAATTCTCATCGTTCGAGCATAACATCCTACTTTTGTTATCCGTTAACTTTTGACCAGTTCACCATGGAGAATCACAATGTTAATAACAGAACCCGACCGACATCCTTGGCTCTCAAGAAGACTACAGCCGACAATTCTTACAAAATGGAGGAGAGAAGAGGTTCTGTGAAGTCACCAGATACTAACCAAAAATCTCCCAGTAAGCGACTGCTTCGTCAAGGACCACCACCAGGATTTGGTAGTGGCGTTATTCCGAGTATTCAAATCAGTCCAGCTTCACCACGTTCTCCTGGATCCAAGATGAAGGAGATTCTGAGCCCTAGTTTAGATCCTACATGATGTCATTCGCCGACGCATTAGTGCGCTTATGGATGGATTTGCCAAAGCAAAGAAATTGGAACTCAGTGTCATCGCACTTGTTGAAGCTACGTTTCCAGGTGAGTCAATCGATTATTTTATGATTACGAAGAACAAAACTAGAAAATGGGTAAAATTGTGTTTACATAATTTGCATTTTGATTTTTTATCTTTAAGGTGAAAAACTGCAGCTTTTCTTTGGACAATCTGTCTCGTCAAATTCTTTGTGAGACGCCATTTCTTAGTGGACAGAGAGTTGCGGCAATGATGGTTCGAGCTCTGATTCTGCGCGGCTCAATTCTAGAAGCAACAGTAAGTTATTAGTTGTTACGTCAAAGGGATGCGCCCTCACAGTTAAAGGTTTCTGTGAAATTCTTTTAGGTTGTGGACACTATTTCGAACGGGGTTATCAAGGATCTTGGAAATCTCCTCGTACTGCCACAGGTTTGTAAACTGAATGAATTCTTACATCATTTGTCCGCCGTGACTAATTTGTATGCGTTTTTATTCTTAGGGAACTGGAGAACTAGCAGGATTTTTGACCGATTTGTTTTTGATGGAACCAGATCTTAAGTGGCTTTTGACTTTGACTGACAATGTACCCCGTCACTCGGCCATTTGTACGGAGTTGATTCATGGTGTTATTGAGAGTTTGAAATTGCGCATGCCCATGACCGAAGTACAGAGTCGAATTAAGAAAACGCTGCAAAACGGATGGGTAGAATGAGACATGAATGATCCCTCGTATAGTATTCATGGACTAACTTAGACGCACACATTGCAGCCACGTAACCATTTTCCTAAATTGATCGTTCGTTCGTTTTTCAAAAAATATTTTGTTACTAATTTTATTTTCAATAATTTGTTTTTGGGCTACCAAAATTTTGTTGTATTGGTTCTTAACCGCTACCTGTTATTTTACTGACTTACTAGTTAATTGCAGTTCTCAATTGTACAAATTATGACGTCTTCGGCGTAAGTAATAATCAGGGCAGCGTTCGTCTCTGTACAAAGAAAACGTCGTGCATTAGCGCCATTTTTTTTTCTAAGTATTGGTATAGAAATTAATGAAAATAGTATATTGTTTTTTGTTTTCGTTGCTTATATTTATTAATTCTGACAAATAATTCAGAGTGTTCGAATAATTGGTACTGATTAGTGATTACCGAATATTAAATTTCATCTGCTTGTGGGAGGAAGGCTCTCTTTCGAGTCTCGAGGAGTGGGGTGCGGTGCGGTAAGTTGACATCTCGTCACAGCCAAAGTCTGGCTGCCAGAGACTCTCCGTCTCCACTCTCAATTCAAGTCTGTTCTGCAGCGGCACTTCATCCAAGACCGGCTACTTGTCAACGTCTGAGAATATCACATTCACAACACATCCTGATTGCTTCAATTGAGGTAAGTTAAATTGATAATTAAAATAAAAGCATGAGACGAGAGGGGACGATTCGTCCCGGACGAAGCGAGTGGCCTCGGGCGACTAATCACAGTGTATAGGGTCATCTCTATCAGTACAATGTAGCAAGTTTAAGTTGCAAAAGGTCGATTTGCTGCTTGATTACTAAGGTTGTAAAAATGGGACGCTGGGAAAATCGACCACAATTGCAAACGGATAACTGACATGA
Source organism: Rambutanura hunanensis (assembly GCA_019776465.1). NCBI lineage: Eukaryota > Metazoa > Arthropoda > Collembola > Poduromorpha > Neanuridae > Rambutanura > Rambutanura hunanensis. The sequence goes on along the minus strand of JABASK010000517.1, from coordinate 8,352 downwards.
TTTACATTTACAGGTTAGAAAAAGAAAAGGAAAATGTCGGACATTATTGTGGGGAAGTATGATCTTGTTGAAAGCGTTCAGTTTGAGGAATACATGGCCGAAGTTGGTAAGTACACTTATTATAATGAGATTTGACCACTGAAAATCGTTCCATAGCAGCAAGCGCCATTTTAACTTAAGTAAGTACCTACTTTGTTCTACTCAACCCACCTGTAGTCAGTTATTATAAGTAGAAAAACAGGCCGCAATCAGGTAATCTGTAGCTGGAGCTGGAATTTCTAGCCTGAAACTTATTTCAGTGTTCAACCATCCCCGAATTCCTGCTGTAGAAGTTTTATCACGGAAAATGAAAAATGAATGCCATTGTTCTTTCCCTTATAAACAGGTCTTATTTTTATACCTTGTACCTCATAGGTGTTAACTACTTGACACGCAAGATGGCGGCGGTTTTGAAGCCCACCACTTTCATTTCCAAGGAAGGAGAGACGTTCAACATCAAGACCGTGAGTTCATTCAAAACGTCTGACATAAAGTTCAAACTGGGAGAGAAATTTCAGGAGGAGACGGCCGATGGACGTCATTGTGAAGTAAGTTCAAATTTTTTATGACTATTTTTAATCTAAGCTATTTATTTGGGTGAATCATCTTTAGTTTAAATTGGAGTTTCGCCAATAAAATTGTCAAGTCTGCTCAACAACTCTAATTTTTTTATGACAGTCCATCGTCGTAATGGAGAATGACCACAAGATGAAACACAGTCAGCTCTGTAATGGCAGAGATCTTGTCATGTACCGTGATTTCTCGAATGACGGTATGGTGCTTACGCTTCTTGCTGGAAAAATCGTTTGCACACGAACATACAAGAGAGCTCCAAAACCATGAAGTCACCGCTCAATCGAACAAGAGGTTCAGTCTTGTTTCTTACTAATTAACAACGAATCTCTTCCATTTTTGGCAACTTCATCATAAAAAACTAGAATCTCTTTAACATTACGATGATCCAATACATGAAATTGGTTAAATAGTTGAAATTATTTTGAGAGCTTATATTCACAGTAAATGATTGGGGTCTTCTACTGAAATCAGAATTGCTTGATTTCAATATGGTTCTATTTCCAGCCGAAAGATAAGGGCATTGCAAATTGTAAGTACAAGAACAAATGCCAGGGGATTTTTTGGTTGAATCTTCTGCTTGATTGGAGTAATTGAAATGACCTTGGAAGTTGACTCACATGAATGGTTCCTTGTTATTAAGTAAATGCAAGGCGTGGGAAGCAACATTATCTTGTTGCTTTCACACGCTTGAGTTAGAAATTGAAGAGAAATTTGTGACTTGATCTCATTTGGTGAGAAAGACTAATCATAGCTTTGAATCTAATTTTGACAGAATTTTATTGAATAATTAATTGCTTGAATGAGAACAAGTGTCTATTTATAACGTCGAAACATGAAACTCAAGTAACCGTATATAAAAACTTTCGACTTGAATATCAGTAAGGAAACTTCCGTGATGGGTTCAGTCTCCTCACATCATAATAAAGTAATTACATATAGTTAGATGAGTATTTCACATTTACGAATTATTAGAGCCACGGTTACTCTTCAACTCCAAGCACTGGCTGGTACGGTACTTTTTAGGATTTTAGGACTGTAAAGAAGCCAGGACTTCCTTGATGTTCTGGTGGATCGTAGCTTTCTTGTCAGGAGTATCGACGTGTCCTCCACCATTCTGTCAATAAAATTAAACTAATTTTTACAAGGAAGAGGAACCAGGATCATTACGAAATCGTAAATTGTGCAAACAATAGAAGATAAAAGATAACGGTACCTTCTTTGAATGAATGAGTTTCTTACGATCCTCTTCACTACCACCACCATCCTGTACGATGTAAACTTCGAACCAGCCAGTAGTTTCCGGAGTGGGTTGTCCAACCTACCAATTTGTATTAAAAGGGTTAAATCATAATCATAATCGTCTCAAAATGTCTGAAGATCGTCGGTTAAGATTTCACGTACAACGTCTAGCATGTTGGGAAACGCCTGTTCAAGTTCCTTGGCCTATCAACGATCAAATAGAAAGCTTGAATAATTGAATAGTGTAATTGTCAATTACAATTACCAAATATTCTCAACTTTTACCTACCAGGGACTTGAACTTGGACTTGTACCCTCAGGCGCCACTAGAAAGAACGAAACAGCTGTTTATAATTTAATGCCAAACTTAAAATGTTTAACCGTGTCAGCTATCCATCATAACGTAGCTACCAGTAGACAATGTGAATTTTCAGCTTCTTCTTGGTATCCATTCTTCTTCCTTCGTCAACTAGTCGTTTGTGCAACCGATAGTGATAAGGTTTTTGATTGAAAAATGTCGTCCTCGTCAGCGACAAGCAGTCAGTCAACTTTTTTTTTTTTTTAATTTTCGTTAATTCCATTTTTCAAAACAAATCTTTTGTCGTACTCGCGGGCACCGCACCGTGTCGCACAAAGAACGCATTTAGGTTTCGGTACTTGATTTTAACACAACTACGGATTGAATTCAGCTCAAATCTAAATGAAAAATGGGCGCTGATAAGTCGTTTGTTCGAATTTCACTAACATTTTGGTGTTACATAAACGTTAGCGTCCTTAGTTTAAAATAACCTAAATTTCGTTTTTTATAGACCAATCCAAAACGAAATAAATACTTTTGGCTACTCCACCATGTTTATTACAAACTAACATAACAACGACGTCGCTGAACGCTTTAATTGGCAGAACAAGAAGGTTAGTTGACACACTGGAATTCAAATACACCACAATTTAGTACTAGGGCAATCAAGAAGATTGACTAAATCGTTACAAATCATAGAATGTATTAAAATTTTATTCAAACAAAACCAAAAGACTGAGTAATTTTGTTTTACAATTTTGGTAGTTCTTTGTTCCTGCTAGTCCTAAACGTAGCGGTATTTTGGTGTGTGTTGTAAGAAAGTTAATTACACAGCATGTCGAATGTGTGAGACCGCGGCCGCGACCGCGACCGCGGCGTTATACTCATCTTTGTGTTTCTCCACTGCAATCTGCAATTGTGTATACTAGAACATCTGTTTTAAATTGGAGGGAAAGTAGGTGTAAGAAAATTCTAATGAAGTTTAATTCTAGGTTATTATTGTTTTGCCTTAATTAAAATCGAATTCAACCACTTTCTGACATGGACGCAAATTTGTTGCAAGGAAATTTAGTTGATGGATTAGCCGAATATTCACCACCGTCGGACTTCAATCGTCCCGAATTCATTCTCCTCATAAGTGGAAAGCGGAAATCAGGAAAAGACTATATTGGAGGACTAATTCAAAAGCGGTGATTTACTATTAAAATCATTTATTATTTTATTTATTACAAAAATTACGCTATTTTGCTTCAGTCTAGAAGAAATGGGTTTAAGTGTCGGTATGCTTCGAATGGCCAATCCGGTTAAGCGCGAATGGGCTGAAATACATGGGGCTAGTTATGAAAAACTACTGGATTCTACCTGTTACAAAGAACTACATCGCCCTGGAATGGCCAAATTAAGTATTGAAGTTCGAACGAAGAGTATTGGATACTTTCCTTATTACTCAATACTGATGGATGATGGTAAATATTTAACAAGAAATTGCTAAAAATGCACAAAATTTGCAGAGGTTTCGGTTTGTTTGTTGGGGTTAAATAATTCAATGTAAGATGATATTATCATTTACACATTTAAAACAAAAGTTTACTGCAAAGGTAAAAAACAATTTTTTATGCAGATGCGCATTTGCCTGGTTTTTCGTTTAAATTCTTTTTTTTTCACAAAAAAAAAACAATGCTTACAGTAAACCTGAGCTAACGACTTGCGGTAATGGTTTCAGTTCTTGGTAAATCAATCTGGATTTGTCCTGACATGAGGCACGTTCAAGATATCAACTGGTTTTTGAAGTATTACCCAGAAATTACAAAAATAGTACGAATTGAAACTACAAAAGAAGTGCGCAGAAGTCGTGGATTTGTATTTGTTGAAGAAATTGATAAAGGACCCACGGAATGTGAATTAGATGGATTCACATCATGGGACCTAGTGATTACCAACAATGGGACAGACGATTCCGAAATTCCGAACCAATTGGATGTTATACTCAATTGGATTGGAGTTACTTCCAAAAAATCTATCACAGTCGAACCACCCAAGGTCTTAAGTTTACAATCTTAAATTAAAAATGAACTTAAGGAGCGAACAATCTATTTTCATATAATAATGTTAACACACCTACATAATATTCCAAATTATATTTTCATAGCTTACACTTTTTCGCAGTTTCGTTTTTTATCTACAAAATAAATTTCATTGTGAAGTGATTTGTTGTTAACAAAATGTAGATTCTTGAAACGAGTCGATAGTGCTTATGTTGTTGAAGGCCCTCATTTTCAAAATGGCTACACCAAAAATATCAAAGCAGTTTTTTTTTTCAAATTTCGGTTTAAGAATAAATAACAAACGTTATAAAACTTTTAAGATTCTATTGTTAAAAGTCTAAATTTAGATTTGGAACCGTATTGAGGAAATAAAGGTCTTGCTTCTCGGGTTAGGATTTTTTCAATTCTAACCAATTTTGTTCTGTACAAGGAGTGTTATTTGAATAGAAATGCCCTCGGGGTTCTTTTATCGAATGGATCACTTGAATAGTAGAGCAGTGACCTTGTCAGAGTAGTCTTCCTAAGCTACCAACGATCTTAAATTTAACGACATTGACAAAGTCAAGGATTCTAGGCGTTTTCGTCCACTATAAAAAGGATAAACCCAGCCTCACAGCGACTCCTGTTCAGGTTTAAGTTTTGAAAACGGTTGTTGTATACCGGCCTAAAGTTGAGGCAATTTGGCGAAATCCTATTAATTAAGTCTCCAACTTCAATAAGATGTCCCAGCTAACGTATTGGAACTACGTAAAAGAAGACTTCCGATTACAAATCCTCGGAGGAATTTCGGCCGCGCACGGCCTGGGTCAAAGGTTTGGTTGTCACGCATTACAATGCGCGACAATGGCGACCCTCCGAGGTGTCTTATTTGATATATACAAAGTGGGATTCTCGGAGAATGCACATTTTACGAGTAACTGTAAGTATACCGTTGATAGACAAAATATTTGAAGTACATTAACTTTACATGGCGTAAGTATACGGAGTTGAATATTCTTAAAATACTGTTTCCTTATTCTCAGCGTTAGATGTCACTGATTCATTAGTTGTTGATCAGATAGATCCTCCAATACTGTTGCGGAATATTATGTTAGCGTTGGAACAATTGGCTGTAAGGATCAACAATGTCGAGCGAGAAGATGGAAAACATGACACTGACGACTTCAAAGCGAGAATTACTTTTCTAAAAAGATGTGTTGCCGGAGGCATATCAGCGGTCAATCATGCGCTGACCCTGGAATATCGTGAGTCACCTTTTTTCAATTATATATAAATGGCATATAAAATTACAAGTTTTCAATGAATCATGGATAATAGGGCTCCCCGTACAAACGGAAGAGTAGGAAATCTATCCACACAATTTTGTCTCCCAGCATGCATTTCCTGGACCTTGCTAATTTTTTAAAAATTGAAATTTTTAGACCAAATAATGTTTTTTTTGAATTGCCTTTTCTTTGACAGCAGAATGACTCGATGGCGCTGAAGTAACTCCCTCTTCTGTTATTATGTAGTATTAAAAAAATAACTAGTAAAGTAGTAACGTAAAAATTTATTAAATTGCAATAACTTACATAAACGTAATGACATACACGTAACGTGTTTGGAAAGTAGTTTAGAATCAATTCTAAACAAATCAATTCGAAATCGTTTTGTTCGTATAAGCTTTACTTAAGTAAATTTATTAAAAATGAATACGATTAGATCAAACTTCTTTTAGCGTCGCACATGCGTTTATTCTGCTGTTGTTTTGTACCTTTCTCTTCCATACCTTGAACCGTTTGGCGAAATTCGCTTGCTCACGTCAGTCTTACATAAACCGTTGACAACGCAGGGTCTCGCGGTTGTTCGTCGACAGGTGTAACAAAACATGTCCGTAAGTCAAAACAACGTCTACGTGCATTCTAATCCACCAAAAGGTAAATTCTAGACGCATTCATCGGCAAAAATTTAAATGTTTGATTTTGTACTGTTGTGCCTTATTTCGTAACTAGCAATTTCTGGATCTGGAGCAGCTATTCGTCAATGGGTGAGAACTGGAGATATTGAGAAGCTAGAGAAATTAGTGCTGGAAGGTCAAGGGGCGAGACTGCTGGGTCTTGTTGAATCTTCACAGGATCCAAAGGTTAAGACCTTTTTAAGGTCAATACCCGGCTATATGGCCAAGGTTGACTTGATTCACGACGCCGGTGAGTGATCTTTTTTGGAGTGTAGTGAACTTTTGGGTTTCTAACTCGAGCGGTTTAATTTGTTTAGTGATTCGTGGCTCTTTGCGTGAAACGCAAACACTGATTGACAAGAAAAAATTGGCTACTGCCCGTGACGCCGTTGGACGTGGGCTAGGACACAAGGCTGTCATTTACAACAATAAAAGTATTCTGGAGTGGTTAGCAAAAAAACATCCGGAAATTTTTAACTTGAAAGATAACGTAAGTTTGATCGTCAAAAACTTTAATTTAAATATATTTCTAAACTATAACACCCGTCTCTTTAAACTCACCTACGTCCTTTTAAGCGTGACTTAAATCCCGCAAGCTATTCTACTAATTTCCTCCAAATATTACGTCGTGCCTCGCGAATATATGTCATTTTCCTGATAAAATTCAATTACGACATCAATAATTTTTTCCTGTTCTCTTTTTTTCTAAAAATCTGCCAAGGACATTTACCCTATTACCGGAATATTGACGAATATTTTTGATTAGAAGCCCAATCCAAGAAGAAAAAAAAAGGCTTTTTGCCCTCTCAGTTAAAAGTTCACTCTAAATTATTTATAGGAAGGACGAACTTGTTTGCATTATTCAGCAGCAAGTCGTGATCCAGAAGATATGTATGATCTTTTGGTTAATCTTGGGTCAAATCCTGAGGTCATTGACATGCATGGACGAAAAGCCAGTTACTACGTGGCACATCCAGAAGAATTGGATATTGAAGGACCGACTACACGATCCGTGTCACGTGGAAAGCGTCGACGTATTTCGCCAATTTCTCCACCAAAACGCAAAATGATAGGTGAATATGTCNTGACATGCATGGACGAAAAGCCAGTTACTACGTGGCACATCCAGAAGAATTGGATATTGAAGGACCGACTACACGATCCGTGTCACGTGGAAAGCGTCGACGTATTTCGCCAATTTCTCCACCAAAACGCAAAATGATAGGTGAATATGTCATGGTGGTTAAACTGCAAAAATTGTTATTTTTTCAAATAAATTTTTTCAAAATTTTTTCAAAATTTCAATTAGTTTTTCTTATTTCATAGTTTCTCCTCCATCAATTACTCGTGCTCAAATTCGAATTTGGATTCACGAAAAAGATATTCTTAAATTGGAACGAATCGTGTGGTCTGGACATGGTGATAAATTACTCTTGGAAACTACAAACAATGGAAAAGTTCGAAAATTTTTGGAAAATGTACCTCACCTCTTGTCTCGTATTAAATCGATTCACGGTGCTGCAATCAATAATGACTTGGAAGGACTCAAGGTAAAAAAAAACACCTATCATCGTGTTTAGACTTTTTGTACCTGACAAGTTTTGGACATCGAACGTCGCCTGTAACCAAGGGAAACGGTTAGATATGTCCTTCACTTGTGTCATCTACCTACTCATTAATTCATTCGCACTTTTCTAGAGCATCGACCGGCCCTTAATAATATCGGAGAAAGTGGAGAAATCAATAGACACTTACTTGATTCTTCTTTATTTTGCAGGACATGAGAACAAAAACGGAGTTGAAGGAAATTTTTAAAGCTAAAGACCTTCATGGACTTACGCCCCTGCATAAAGTAAGACAATTAAATGAATGATAAACGAAGTAGAGTTCTTAGAACCGAAAAAAAAAACATGCGCGAATTGAATTTTTTTTTTCATAACAAAGAATTGACAAAAAAAAAAGAGAAAGTGAGTCAACATATGAATAAATTGTAAAGGAAAATACAGTCGGAATGAAACAAAAACCTTTAAAGTTTAACCAATTGAAAAGAAAAATACTTAAATTGTGCATTTATTCGTAAGGAATGAGTTTAGCGCAGGGACGCTTAAAAATTTGATACTCTGACATGGTTATTTTCAACAAGAATTTTTGAATTTTAAAGTAAGACTAAAGCAAAAGGTACAATTTTCAAAATTTCTGGAATTAGGCCGCCGGACTTG
>JABASK010000516.1:0-13980 GCA_019776465.1 Rambutanura hunanensis | reverse complement strand
TACAGCTAAACCGTAGTCGTATTCTGGTCACAAATTTAATATTTCAATTTGTCACTTATATACTACTTCTTAAGAAGTTAGTAAAATAAACTTGTTATTCCGTGTATAATTGAATTATTTGACTGTAATTATGTACGCTACAAATAAAACGTAACATTCCACTATAGTAAAACGTTCACGTTTCACCGCAAATGAAGTTTTTGATTGTTCCTATTGAAACTCTTGGAATACTTTCCTCTTTGTCCGTTTCGGATATCGCCGTCTCGTATTGTTAAGCAATTAAATACTTTGGGTATATTTGATACAAAATCTTTACTTAACTTCCCATGCCTATAACGTTACCTGACTAAGTATTTAGGCGTTTTTTTTTTAAAAAAAATCATTAATATTTAAATATTTCGGTTTGTTTTCAAAAAAAAATTTTTGACAGGTCTGATTCATGTTTTCAAGACAAAAGCGCGTTACACTTTGCTTCATTGACCTCGATTCTACCCGAAAATATTAGAGCTCCGATACTTTAATATTTTCATTTATTCTTATGCTTTCCTTAAAAAAAAAATCCAACTTGCTTCAAAACCGTTTGCTTGAATTAGTTTCTATTTTTTTAAAAAATGAATTAATGTTCCAACGAATACCATGAACTGTAGAAATGAACAAAGTAGCCCGCCCGCGAAACTTTTGAAGCCTTTGAAAATGAAACACTTAACTAAACACTTACTTCTTAACAATAATGTCAAAGTTCTAACTACTAACAGACATTAGACACTTTATAGACCGCCGCCGCGCCGGTTGCCTGTTGTCTTGTGTCTTGTCCCATTTTTGATTTCTTTAAACACGAGTAAGGTTATACGTAACGTTGTCAATGCCATTTTCATTTCGGAGTATTTCCCTGTTTCCTCTTCAGCCTCATCGCTTTATTTGCCAATTGTTTCAATTCTCCAACTGGTTATTACGGCGTCAGCTTGTGTCGTTGACCCAATCGACCAACATGGCCACCATGCCCACAGCGAACAAAATACCATACACTTCCCCGTCCGTTCATGACAACGAGCGCTCTGCTTTAGACACAGAAGTTGCACTAGTAAAAATTTCAGTTTGTCAGTTGACTTCCACTGATGACAAGGCAAAGAACCTTGTAACACTGACTAACCTCATTGAAGCAGCAGCTCAAACCGGGTCTAAGGTGAGACAAGGCATAAAAAGAATTTTTTTAAATTTTTTTTAAATTTAAATAAATTTTAAATTGACCCAGAGAAAAATAATTAATTAAAAACCTTTTTGTTAGATTGCCTTTCTTCCGGAAGGATTCGACTACATTGCGATAGATAAAACCGCTTCTGCCAAATTGGCAGAAACACTGGATGGTCCATTTATGACCGAGCTCAAAGGACTTGCACGGACTTATGATATTTGGTTGTCACTCGGTGGATTTCACGAGAAGTTGGTAAGTTGGTTTAGTGAATTGAACTTATTTTAGTTTTGGTGTGCAGTACTGCAGTCTACTAAGAAAATTATGTTCTCTTAGGATACTATGCGCTCCGATGAGTTTCCGTGGTTAGGGAACACACATGTTCTTGTCAACAACCAAGGTGAAATTGTGTCAACCTATCAGAAAGTACACCTCTTTGACATCTCCTCAGATATCCTTGGTTCCCTTGGGAGTTTAAAGGAAAGCGATTCTATCAAACCTGGTTCTCAAATTGTTAAACCCATTTCGACTCCAATTGGAAACGTTGGATTGGGAATTGTAAGAAGTATTTTCTTTTACGTGAGAAACCCTGTATAATTAATTCTGTTATCCTAATACCATCTCGTAAAATTTCAGTGTTACGACTTGCGTTTTCCTGAATTTAGTGCCTCTCTCCGAAGTTTAGGCGCTACTGTACTCACCTTCCCTTCTGCTTTTACCGTTCCAACTGGATTAGCTCATTGGGAACCACTTCTACGGGCACGTGCTATTGAAAATCAATGCTATGTCATTGCCTCAGCACAAATTGGGGAGCATAATCCTAACCGTCGATCATACGGGCATTCCATGGTATGTCAATGTCAAACGTCGTCGGGTAATTCAAAGTTAACTAAGTTAAGTACATGAAAAATTGTTGTGACTTCATTCACACGCGTAACATAGATTGTTGACCCGTGGGGCAATGTCGTGGCAGAAGCCGCTGATGACCAAAACTTACTCACTATTGATCTAGATCTCAACTTGGTAAAACTTGCACGTAAGAAAATGCAGGTGTTCAATCATCGGTAAATTCGACGTCAACTAACGTAATGGAATTTATTGTAAAATTATGGCATTCCACTGAATTTATTTTTGTTTTAGGCGAAATGATCTCTATGTGACCTCTGCCTTTTCTGTGACTGTTCCTGATGCTTTATTTGATGAAGAAATTGTTCCCTTTGGACATATTGAACTTCAGCGCAAGTTTATCTTCATGGAATCCCATCTCTCACGGGCTTTTGTCAATAAGAAGTGTGTATTGCCTGGTCGTAAGTTTACACTCAAGTACAACAATCCTATTGACGCATTGAATTTCCATACAAATTCTGACGAACCTTGTTTCAAATTTTCAGATGTACTTGTGATTCCAAAACGAGTGGTGGACAGAATGCGTGACCTTCGCCCAGCTGAGATTACTGATTTTTTTCAGTTAGTACAAAAGGTCGAGAATATCGTTGAACAAGCCTATGGAGCCAAATCCAGCACTGTTACGGGTAAGAGGTTAAAGGCGATACCCTTCATGCTAAATACTTATCGTTAGACTTATCAACGTTTTAATCCAATTCGTGGCAGCTCAAGATGGTCCAGCTGCCGGCCAGAGTGTGAAGGTAAGCAGGATATTGATATTTAATTATTAATTAGTAAATACAGTAATTTTTAAACAATTTCACAGCATTTCCACATCCATGTAATTCCTCGTTCTCCCGGAGACTTTGAGCATAATGACACCGTAAAGCCTCATTAATGTATCTAGTAATGCTTTATATGAACCTTCTATGTCTGACTTTCCTTTATCTGATTAGGTTTACGAAAAATTAGGATCTCACGACAAAGGTGAAGTTGAATGGCGTCAAGAACATGAAATGCTGGAGGAGGCTAAAATGCTACGACATTTCGTAAGTCTAAATTTTAAATCGGGGTTGGTGGATGAATAAAAGGTGGCTGGATAAAATTGCACATCTTGTGATTGGATTATGTTAGCTTTAGAAAGTTAGATTTAAGAAGTTGATGAAATAGGTTGATGACATAATTAACTTTGAGAAAAAAGTCAACTAAAAAGTTTTTATTGAGTAAGGCCTGCAAATGAGTATTAGAGTCCAAATATTACACAACTGGATTTTTTGTTTAGTGATATTTGGGTGCGCGTCACTTAAGTTAAGTATGAGGATAATGTATAATTATAATTTTGACGGTTTATTAGAAACTTAAGTCCAATGTTATTCGAACCACAAAGAAAGTAAAAACGAAAAACGTATTGCTTACACGTATAAGCAATAGGTTTTTTTTGTTTACTGAACTAGATTTGAACCTTTATTACTTTTTATTAATAGAAGGCTGAAACAACATGGCTTAAGACCCTAACTAATTTTTTACCGAACCTTCGAAATGATTGAAATTATTTGAATAGTTTATTTGAAAAGAATTTAAACTTCATCATAGTAATCGACGTGTTCTCCTTTGGTGTATTTTTTATCTGTCAGAATGTTGACTAATTTCGTCACCGTTTGCGTTGGCGTCAAAACATTCGCATCTTTGAATTCTTGAGCCACTTCAGGATCAGAAGTGTTTGTTATAACTTCTGCAAACATTTCCGTATCGACCGGCCCGGGAGCGTAGTTCAGAATACAAATTGACGGGTCTTCGATGGCGATAGTCTTCATAAACATATCCCTGGCGGCTTTCCCCGCACAATACAAACTGCATGTTTTGAAAGGTTGAACTGCAGCTAGTGACGTGATTTGAATGACAGACCGTAGCTTTTCTGGGTTGTTGAACAGTTTAAAAAACTCAGAAGTTAGAAGAATCATAGAGAAAAAATTGAGGTCGTAGTAGGATCTCAACAAGGGTAAACTGTCGAGCTCAATGGCACGAAAAGAAAGATTTCCGACAGAAGCAGCATTGTGGATGAGAATACAATGATCAAAGTCGGTCGGGGTAGTGCCCGTCGTGATGAGTGCCGAATTGATTAACTGTTTATAATCAGCGGATTCAGCAGAACCCAAATCTAGAGTAGCCGTTATTACTTGTAAATCACCCCTCGTGGAGTTAAGAATAGATTTAGTTTCTTGCAATCCTTGGGCAGATCTTGCCACTAGAATAAAAACCGACCCTGGTCCTACTTTCTTGCTGAACTGAATGGCAATTTCCTTTCCGATTCCACGAGAAGCGCCGGTTAACAAGCAGATTGTACGTTGATTCCAAAATTCCATTCTAGAAACATAAAGCCAATTCCACTTTACTAAAATTAAGAGATTGACTAGAGCGTTTACGATTAGAAATTTTCGTAAACGATATTCGTTCCATATTCCTTCAGCCCGAGGTATGGAATGGTTATTTAATTTCTCAGCAGTAACGTGGCCAATATTTATAGGTAAATAACTGATATTTATGACTTTACTTATTATGTAGTCTTTCTTAGATTATACCGAAACTTTTATAAATAAGATACTGACCTTGACCTTGTTGCTTTGATAAGTTTTGAGTTTGATTCAAAGATTCAACTATCTAGTACCAAAGGTAGAAGAAAATTGTTCCAACTTCCAACTTACTCCAATCAAATGCTACAGTTGAATGTGAAACTTGCTTGCTGGAAGATTTGTTTAAATAAAAGAAAATTTTTTTGTCAAATTTCTACCCAAACTCTCTGTCAACCACTTGTTACCTTATTTATACTTGTGGTGGTGTCGCTCTTGCTCACTTGCTCAACTGGTCACTCTTCTACTCCACTCCAACTGAAGGGGCTTTGTTATTTCAGGAGACAAAAAATCAATCATCTGCAAGTGTTTGATTCGCTCAGCTGATGTCCATGATCTAATACTATCAGCTGATTAGACACGTGAGTTGACCTTGACAGGAATTAAGAAATGTTCATCATGCTAACTGGCTGCTAAGGAAAACTACACTTCCAGATAATTTGCGGGTTATCTCATGGAACAAGTGACATGAGCTCAGTGCCACTTGACGACTTGTCAATTTTTCCCGATTTAAATTCGTTTGCAATTTCAAACTCTTTTGGTTTTGCACAATTGTTTGTGTAAATAATAATGGAGTATTTGGAACAGAATCGAAAATTTTCAAATCGTATAAACTTTTCTCGGAATTATCACACACAGCAACCTATCAAAATTGACACGCCAATTTTTTTAAGTTCTAATGAATTCCGAATCGTTGATTCGGAATTTATTTCAATTTTTGAGAAAGTAGGTAATGAAGATTAAAATTCAGATATAAAAAATGTTCTGCTTTATCGTATGAAGATAGTATGCAAAATTTCGAACACATACACAATTTCTTTCCTTGCTTTAATTAGGTAGCTCACTCATTCTCCTGTAAAGATCGGTCTTCTTAATTTTCAAAGAACAATCAACAAAAGATAACAATAGTTATTATTATTCAATTTTTTTTTGAAGATTTGTTTGAACAATGAAAGTCACGAAGAACTGCGATGGAAAACGATTTCAGCAAGCTGGTACAACCGTGATTAATAAATTAAGTGAATTACGAGGTAAATGGCAATAATGTACGAACACCACTAACGAGTTATAATAAAGTAATGAATAACAATATTCCTTGTACGCTTTCAGTGTGTAAGTCAACGGTCAAAGAATTTGTCCAAGACCTGGCAAGTCATTCGGACGACCTGGTATCTACCCTAACAAAGCTCGACCAAAATATTCGGAAGTTAGAAAATCGACGTAGATTTTTACACACCTCTGGCGTAGCAGCTACAACCCTTGGCACATCTATTGCAGCTATTCTTTGGGCTATCGCCTACGTGAATGAAGAACAGGATGGATATTGTACACCACTGGCGTGGTTAGCAACCGGAGTTGGAATCGGTGGCACCGTGGTCAAAATGGGAACATCATTTGTTTGTTTCAGGTCGAACCGAAACTACATCAAAGAGCTAGAATCCGAAAACTGTGTCAAGTTATTAAACTACCTAAAGGAAGCCGAGTCCACGCTTAACTCCAGATTCGTAGAAATGATTCAATTGCTCAAGGATCTCTACGGTGGAGACACTAAATTGACCAATCACAAGAAGAAGAATTCCGAAGAACATTCACTTCTTCATCGCCGTAGTTACAAATTAGATCCAGATTTTAAAGAGGAGGACAGCGAAGAAACTTCACGGGTGATTACCGTAATGGAAACTGCCGACAGCGCTTCGTGTGCTCCAAGTGTCATTTCCAGCGTACTTGAATACTCAAGTGATTTTGGTTTGGAATCCATGGAAGCGCTGGAACAAACTTACGAGGCTGCCACTGCAAGTTTGGGGGAAATAATTTTCTTTCGGAATTTTGGAAGGGGCAGCTAATGGCCTTTCTGTGGTTCTTTCCACTTATGAAATCTACAGAGTAATTGGTTCTTGGAACAAGGAAAATCCTACATCGCAAAAAATAAAGGAGCTCATCACGAATATTCAAAAGAAATGTAAAGTATTTAGCAATTTGATTAAATGTATTGAAACCGTGGACGTATTCCTCACCTTGAAGAAAACACAGAAGTTAAGGTAAAAGTCCCGGAATTTACCAATGCGATGCAATCTAGTATTTTCTATTTTGTGGCTCCTTGTTTCAAACGAAACAATTTGTCAAAAATTTACCCAACAACAATCCATATCGGTCAAAAAATAATAATACTAATTAATAATTATTATAACTAACACTTGTAAAATAATATCAGCCCTACCCTACCTAATCTCGGTTGGTCTCTCCAGCCGTAACATCATTGCTGTGGTTCATAATAACGAAGTCATTTTTTTCAGTTAATTTTTCTAAAGAGGAATACTAAATTATTTGAATAAATAGCTTTGCGAAAAAAAGAGAGATTTTTGTCCAAATTGGAAGTGGATTTAGGAACTGTTCTTTATACCCCAGTTTTATTTTGACAATTTGGCCACTGTAGTTAAACAAATCAGTCTAATAAATTGAGGTTAAATTACTTAAACATTGAATAATGTATTGCAATATCTTTTTAATTTTCAACGTAAAAGTAGGTAGACTGTGTCATTCAGAAATTAGCTACTGCTTCTAGAATTAGTGCTTAAAATTTGACAACCAACTTCCTTAGGTTAAGAGCTAGGGCCATATTCTTTTTCAGTTGTTAGTATATTCCTACCGCCGTTTTTTTATTGATTGAATTGGGAATTACTTGTGCACCAGAATACAATTCGTTTTTATTTAACCATTTTAACAGTGTTATGACAAGTTGATTGAAAAATAACTCACAATATGAAAGCTTAGACTTTCTGAACTAAATAGAAACGTTTAGCGGTATTTCTTTGCTCATCTAAAAACATGAAAGCAATATATGAATAACGGCGACAGCGACGTCGCATAGTTCATCCCATGTAGTCCATGTAAGGAATGTTTTAGATTTTCCATGCAATATCTTGTTGCGTCAATTTGCGATAAACGACAAACCCAGTCATTACAGCAATCCCTCTGCGACGGACTTTCAATGCCACACATTTTGTATTGGCCCACACACTGCATTACATGTAACAGTATTTACTTTTAACTTTATTAAAACTATTACAACTAAATCAGTTGTAAGCGTTAGCCGTTACCGTCCCAAAAAATTCTCCTAGACCAAGCCAATCCCAAACCCAGCGGCGTTCGCGAGGAGAATCTTGAGGAAATGCCAGGACGACTTGTGCAGAAACAACTATCAGAATGATAGCAATTTGAAGAAAATCTTGTCGTAAGTACATCCTACGAGAGACAAATTAAGTATAAAGGTAAATCATTTTCCTTTTAAATTGACCTACCTCGAGACTTCAGGTCAAGAAATTTACACTTTCAGCTCAGCAGGGGCTTGTCAAAATTTTACCACTTTAGTTTCGTTAAAGCGCGTTTGAGGACCCTACTAAAACACCTCTTAGTATTGAATGAGTTGTTTATAAAGGTAATGAACCGTTTTCAAACTTTTGTTATTACTCGCACCAAATAGTGCATGGGAGGGCCAAGGTCACGGTTTGTTTGAACTTTCTTGATGATCTTCTTTCTAGATCCAGAAAACGGTCCGTTTCGTCCTAAAGAATACAACCTTAATACAGGCCAAGGACAAAATTCATTTGCCCCAGTTGATTCCTGAGATACATACTAAAGAACCTGTATTTCAGTTTCTTACTTTTACCTTACTTTTTTATACATAGCACTATACAAACCAATGTTAAACAATATTAGCTACAAACATTAACAAAATAATCAACACTAAACAACCTTACGAAATCACAAAATAAGGTAGTTAATGAATGAATTCAGTTAGTAGGTTCAACAAGTGTTAGTAATCAGCGCTAATTATCATTGTGCACCAAATCACCAAAACGGTTCCATAGAATTTGGGCCGCAGGGTTTGTTCTACTGCAAAGGCAAAAATTGTCAAATAACATAAAACCCAGTTAATCTAAATATTTATTTATCCCAATTTTTATTTCAATTTCTTTCTCGGCCTCAAGGTTTGCTGTGTCGTCCTTTTTTTTTTTCAGAAATGTAGATTTTGCTTAGGTCTTCAATTTTTTGAATGTCCGAAATTTGAGATAGAAAAAAATTCAAGACTAAACTAGGGCATTGATATAAGCACTAGAGTATTCAAAAAAAAGTGTGGATTATCTTTGTTAAAGCTTAAACTTGATAGAAGCGGGTCTTTAAGTTACACTTTTATTCAAATAAGTCGGAAAATGGAAAGATCTTTTAAAACTTTCACTCGCTTTCTTCCGAAATGAGATTGAGTAGATAAAGAAGAAAGTCACGTTTCATATCATTATGCAATCTAGTTTTTTTTTCAACTACATGCCTTTATTTGAAAGCTAGGGTAACTTCTAATAACGTTATTAGGTAACTAACCAACTTTTTTTTGTGTAAATGTGAAATTTAAATTTTTTTATTAATCTTTCTCCACTCGTTTATCATAATAGCGTCCTTCACCCCCAGAAAAATGGCAACGAAGTATGCTGACTAACTTTTGAGACTGCAAAATGTCAACGAAGAATCGGGATGACTAAATTTTATTAACTAAAGTTTAAAAACCCAGAAGAAATTATTCACTACCACAAAAATTGGGGTAATCGATAAGAAAGTCATAATAATTTTATCAAGGTAAGTTTTTCAAAGCTTAAATTTTTTAATAACTAATTATATCAGTATTTATAAAATAATAATTATAATAATATCATCAAATCCAAACCGCTATCCAGAGATTTTTCACCGGTGGTAACCTTGCTTAAGTAAAAGCAAGTTCTAGAAATGGGAAATGACTTTCGTCACGTTACATAAAAACTGGACATTTCACCGAAGCTGAGTGAGTAAGTAAAAGTAAAAATCAACGAAGACAAGTTTGCCTCTTAAATAAAGGCTTTTGTTAAAGCAGTTTTTCTGGTTCAGTTTAAACTTTGAACGAACGAAATTGGAAAATACTCTCTTTTACTCGAAGTGAAAGTCGAAGAAAGTGGCGACAGAGTTGGTTGAAGTGAAAGAAATACATAAAGTGGGATCCTCCATCCAGTTTTAAGTACTAAGTACTTAACGGCTCTATGCATATTCATAAGAAATTTACATTAAAATAGTATATGTGTAACAAACCTGTAACTTTAAGTGTTTTTTTACCTTAAAGTTTTTAAGTTTTCGGAATTGGTTCAAAATTTTTTTTAATCATTTCGTTTAGAATTTCCTCTAAAGAATAAAGTAGACTGCGTTTACCATTTTTCTTTATATTTTAAAGTCTAGGTAGCAGTTTTTACTAACGCCTCTCTGCGTTGAACGCTTTTTAATGGAAGCTAATTTGTTGTTCAACAATAATAATTTGTTAATAATACTTTTTTGTTCGTTAGGTTAAGTTCGATTTCAATCAAACTAACCACAATAGCCTTTTTTTTCTAGTTTGTGAAGCTTCTCTATAAAGTTTAGTGTTGTTGACCCATTGACCGAGATAACACCTTAAACTTCCTTCAACTGTATTTTTTTCAAAGTGCTAACTTCCTCCCTTTTTCCACGAACTTTTAAACCGGAGGAGGTGTGGAGTGTAAAGCGAATTGATTTATTAAGTCTGAAATTTAAAACATGGAGGAAATATTCCCTGGTTACGTTACTTCAAAAGAAAGTTCACACAATTTTTACAACTTACTGTACTTGAAATTTCGCTTTTTATTGAAATATAGAATAAGAATCTGACACAAAGTAATGAAAAAATTATTAAGGTTTCGTTAGAAATATTATTTTTTCGATGTGACGTTACGACATTCTGAAAAGTCCAAAGTTGACACAAAACCATGTTTGCACAAACAAACCGGCATAGATGTTGATTCTTTTCCACGTTTCTCTCTTCCAGGGAAAAGTCGAGCTTTGATTACACACTCTGCATCCTCATGACACTTATAGTTGAAACTTAATCGGCTAAATTCTTGTTGTCTTTTCGGTATATAGCAAGTTGTTCCCATCTTTCGACGACATTCTTTACTTCTACGATCATATGACATCGGACTCGCACATCCACACAGAATTCCTTGAGTGTATTTCTGACAAGTTAGTCCTTTTCCAATATCACACTCGTATTTGGATTCTAAAATTTGAGAATCCTTGTGGTCCAAAATTTTGCAACGGTGAGCCCAACCTGCAAAATTAAGGTCACCTGACGCCGAAGTTTGTTGTGAGAATAAGAAGTGAAAGTTGTGTAAAGCAGAACGTATAATGCAAATACGCTTTCATATTGTTTCCCAAATTTTGAAGTTTATCGTTAAGGCTCACTTTATATTTTTTCGATATTGGTAAAAGACAGCTTTGGTTTGTAATTCACGATTGACTTTTTGTAAACATTTTTCGAAATGTAAACGGAAATGTCCGCGGAAATTTGTGGGTAACCCAACAATTTCTTCCGAGCAGATATAAAGAATACAAACGCTGACTGAGTAGTAAGTCGACCGCAACCGCAAGGGATGTTATTTAAAATGGAATAAAATTTCGATTGCTTGCTTCATGTAAGCAATGAATTCCTTTAACTTCTAGTTACACGAGAATCTTTAAAAATGATTCTAAACATTTGTTTAGAATCATTTAAAATTGATATGAACTAGGTACTTGTTATTTGAACAGTACTAGCACCTTTCTAGAAAGGAATTTTTCATACGTATTTACCAGGTAGAGGTAATAGCAAGAAAAAGAACCTTTTTTCGGAAGCAAATAAGTTACAAACAAGGTATCCAACCATCGATTTTTGAAAGATCTCAGCATTGTTTAACAAGCTTGTTGAGACCAAACCTAATCATTTCCAAGAGATCAATTCATCGATAATAAAACTTCGCCCGTAGCGGAAGTATCATGACGCAAATTTTTTACTGTTATTTTGGTAGAATTTATTTTCACGAGTGAAAGTGTTGAGGAAGTGAAAGCAAGGGATTTTTAATGCTAAAATTTAAATAGAAATTGTAATTTATTTTCAAAGGGGGAAGCTTCTCTGATTATTATCAAGAAAATGAAACCCGTACCTGTTGGATCGAAATATTCATTGCAGCGTGCAACTTGAAATTAACAAATGTATGCTCAAAATTTCAGAGAATTATGAAAATCTCTTAGTATGCGTCACCACAACTTTTTCTTAAGACTAGTCATAGGCTTTTAAATTAAAGCAAAACAAAAGTAATTTCAACGGGAAAATTGCCACAGGAAACTTTCGTTTAAATTACCCATCCTAATCAGTAGTACGCTCTTCACCTCTTTCTTGAGTCTTTTCAGCTTATCTAGCAAACACTAAAAACTAAAAACAATTTAAAACAAAAAACAAATGACGACCAAAAATTGTCTAGTAAAACTTTCGACATTGCATTATCAAAGTTTGTTTCAACATCTGCTTAAAAATCTGCAAACATCGACTTTAAAAACACTACATTATTGTAAGTATTATTAGTAATGCTGTATTACGGTGATCTTAGTTTTTTAGTCTAATAATGTATATTTCGCGGAACAGGAGTCACCTAATACAATATACTTTGTAACGTGAGCTTCTTTAGAGAATCTATTGAGGCGAGGCTTCATCTGACCACGCTCAATTAATTAAATGTCATTGTTCTTTCAGCTCGCCTTGTCCTTGACAAATTGAATCAACAACGCATCAATCATCGACGAATTCAGTAATGATAAAATCATTCTAGAAACTTAGTAGTACGAACAGAAAAAAACACAAAATTTCAAAAACATTTCAGTCTCAACTCAAGCAACCTAGACAAAAATTCATATACAAGTATAAAAAGTAGTTTAAAATATGTGACTTTGTGTAACGAGATTTCTAAGGAAAAGAAGTGCATGACATTAATTAACAATACTTTAGGCTTCCAAAAGCGAATAATGTAAGTTCAGACAAGCGAAGCGATAGGTCGAGTTGGCTTCCGTTCCCTTTTGCTAATTACCCGCTTCCTACTGTTTTCAAAATTCTCGTTAAAATCTGTCTCGTAGTACACAAGAAGAAAGCATATTCCGGATATCGCGTAACCACATAGGACAATATAACTCAGAATTTATTACGTTCCAAAATACATAAGCGTACAAAGTAGACGAATACAAGATATTCTGAAAAGTTTCCACGCAATTGATTAGCAAACCCGGTAGAATTCTTCGGAATCTTTTTCACTTGAATATGAGAAGACTTTTAGCGAGAAAGTCTTTTTTGTATAAGGCGCCAGCTTGTCGTGCATTTTGGTGAAAGTCCGGAGAAAGCACCAGAAACATGGCATTCTTCATTTTGACTTCAACCCTCTCACAGTTCTCCAATCCACTTTCTCCAGTAGACAAAAACCGCCCCTTCGGTTAACCTCCTCTTAAATTAGGCAACGCTTTTGGTTTCAATAAATTAAAACTTTGAAAAACCTGTTTACAAGAGCGAGATTTAAATTACAGCCGGATTCGGATTTCATTAAGATACCGTGTCATAGCTACCGGGAACTAAAACCAAAGCGAGAAATCCTGACTCCTATTGTCAGAAATTCAATTAAGGCACCACGCTCACCAGCTAATAAAGGCACTGGTAGGTAAGCGCCAAATTACCCTTTTATTGAATTGCGTATGAAAAAGATTTTATAAAAAAACACGATTTTTTCGTAATTTTTTTCTAAATGTAAACAACTTTTGAAAAGTAGAAGCTTTTTACGGCTGAAGTAGATTGATGGTTGTACTTTAAATAAATGTACAGAGATTAAGTCTGGGGTAGTTGTACCTAAGAAATTTATCGTAAGCAATTTTAGATAGGCGGAGGAGCTAAATTTCGCAAGGTTAAGATGAAGTGCAAAATTTTGCACAATGCACAAAGATTCACAACCCTCCACTTTATATTCTAGCGGGAACTTAAATCATCTGACATTGAGTTGGAAATAAATTTATGTGTAGTGGCAAATTAGACCTATATGTTTGTGACATGCATAGGAAATACGCCTCCTTGCCTGAATAATCATTAGCGGTTATAAAATGTTAAATTTTACATAGTAAACCTTGACTTTAATATAATTTTTGAAGTTTTCAAATATAAGCTTCAAAAGTTTTCAAATTTTGTTTTTCGTGCCTTTGGCGTGTGGGTGACTTTTTCTTTTCATTTCCTCGCTTATAAGGTGAAGGTTCTTCAACCTTCCAACTTGTCTTTCGTCAAATTTGTGGCGTTTCAATTGAATTTCCTCAAGTTGCGAAAAAAAAAGTTTCATAAACCCTCGAGTCACTTTTGTCTTGACGAGAATGCGAGGAAACAGCACAAAAAAGTTTTCCCTGTTTAGT
>JABASK010000515.1:0-13981 GCA_019776465.1 Rambutanura hunanensis | reverse complement strand
AATGGGGGGCTACAAGGGAAAATTTCCTATAGAACTCTTCAAATCGTCTCTAGAGGGAGCGATTTGTTGTTTTTTGAATTTTCCGCTCGGAGGATACAATAGGAGGATCCAACACTAATGCAAACTGGGGGCGACAGGCCATGCACCTAAATCTTACTTCAACCAAATAAAGTAAAAAACGCTCGCGCTCTATAAGCATCGTGTCGAAGGTATCTGAAATCAGACGCTGCGGTGTGGCGTTAAACCAAATGTTAAAACACCGAAAATCGGACGTCGTTTTATAAAATTGGAATGGCTGGTCAAACAGATTTATTCGGTAAATTTGATTGAAAGTGATACTAAAGCTGACAATTCCGATGCAAAAAAGCTACTCCACGTTTACTACGTTACGTATACTAGTAAAGTACTTATGGTTAGTTGAAGTGTTCATGAATCATGACTGGGATTTTGGGATAATCTTGAGTTTAGAAAAACTTCGGAAAAATTTCATATTTTCTAAAAGATTAGGTACTATCCCTAGCAACCTAACTTCAGGAGGCAGATTCAATTGAAAACTTCTCTTAGCTTTAGTTTGGATTTAGATTGGTTTCGCTACAAAACCAAGTCAAATCCAAAATTTTTAACCTAAACCCACCCCTAATCTAAACCAAACCGTAGCTTTTTGCGAAAAACCTGTGTCAATTGAATTCAGGTATTCAATTGACACAATTTTAAACTCAAACCAACCAAAAAGTAAGCAAATCTCTGGCGAGGTCCAGACCAGTTTTAAAACAGATTCGCTGAACTGCAAAATTAAAATATCTACGTTTCATTAATTTCCCTTTCTTAAAAATTAACATAAAAATTAAAATTAAAATCAACTGGGAAGTCGGACCCGGAAGAAAAAAATTTTTTTGGTTCTCTTCTTTCTTTAGATCTTTTACTTTTACTTTTGCTTGCAGCTTAAAACGAGAGAAAACACAATTTGTTTCTCTTTTGCATGAAACCCGGATACAAATACCGCTGTTTCAAAAGTTAAGAATATGAGGAGAAAACGGTAAACTGGAATCCTAAAATTTTAGAGGTAGTAAATTAATTTCTCCGAGTGAAAGTTATACTCTTACAAAAAATGTTACGAAACCTTGGAAACTTACATCCGAATAAGAAAGGACCCTTTCGATGATTAGATGCCAATTGCAATGCTATAAATGATAGTTGGCAAAGGCGCAACATTCCAGAAATCTGAGGCAACGTTAATGGTATAAAATAAATGCCATATAATTTTTTGGCCATGTTGCGCCTTTACGATGTTAGCCAATTTCGGCCTTCAATCTGGGCAATTTTCGCAACTTTTTCGTTTCTAGCAAGCCGGAGTGCAAAGTCCCAGAAAAATGTTATGGAAACCATTTCCAGTTTTGAGTTTTATTTGTTTGTAACCAACATTTATGAAATCCAAAATACTAGAAAATGCTTTTCTGATATTTCGAACCTTCGTTCTCTCAGATATTTTTTCTGAATATCAATTATTCTATTAATGTTATTCAATCATGAATAATTGGTTCTGCGAGTGTCAATGTGGTTGCCGTCGTCGCCCACCGTCTAATTCCAGGCCATACTATTTTGATGAGAAGAATCGAAAAACCTGTGCGAAGTGTTTTACAAAATGGCGTCGTGCTTCTGGTTTAGTTAAGAAGAAGCGACTACTTGTATCACCTTCTAAGGGTAACACATCCAGCTAATTTGAGTTCTATTTACAGCTTAACGTCATACTGCATCTTTTTCAGACAAAATTCAGAAACAATGCTCGCCAATTCGACCAAAGGCTTCGGTCAAAACCTAATGAAGTACAGGTTGAGAATGACTCTTCGAATATGCTCAGTTGTACTCAATCATCGGTTCAGTCTGGAAAAATTATTTTCAATACAATACAATCATGCAAGACAACAATCAAAATGCCTCGTATGCGGAAACCGAAGAAATGGACGCATACGAATTTCGAATTTGCAACGAAATCAAATGTGGACAAAGCACGGAGTACGTATACCGAACGGAAATCGGTGTTGCCGAAATCACATACGTAATAGAAAACTGAACGATGAAGCCATTGCTGTCCTCTTCAGTTCTGCTATGTCCACACAAATGTCATTCGAGTCTTGGATTCAATCGCTTTCAGATTTGAACTACAAAAACTTCCATAAGAAAAAAATCAACTTTTTGTCTACCGGGAATTTTGAGTTTTTAATTGTATATTTGGATCCTCATTTCAAACCTTAGTAACAAAATGACGTCAAAAATACAAAAATCCTAAGTTTTATTTTTAACATTGGAAACTTCATAAGAAAAAAATCAACTTTTTATATACTGGGAATTTTGAGTTTTCAATTTAATATTTGGAATCCTCATTTCAAACCTTTGTAACGAAATGAAGTAAAAAATACGAAAATCCTAAATATTGAAAACTCCATAAGTCGCCAAAAATAAATTCTCCTCTCTTTACGTCGCCTCATCATACACTTTTTTCTATACCTAAGACAATTTCTTCCTTATACGTATCTGACATGAAAAGCGATTGTCACAACTTCAGTTCCTATTGAGCTTTCAACCAGAATACTCTAAAATGTCTTCCAATACTATTTCGAAATTCTATTCCTGTGAACAGTGTGAGATATTTGGTCTTGACGAAAGTCATTTTGTTGACCATATTCAAGCCCATCACCCCGAAATAAAAATTCCAGGTAAGAAAACAACCATTATAAAACAATCTCCAGTATTTTTGTTGTAAAAATATCCTAAACAGATGAAACAAGAAAGATGGTGTTAAAAATTGTCCCATGTAGGTTAGGTCGAGCCTATGCAGCTCAAGTTGACTGTATATCGAATGGAAAGAGGATATGGGTGGATTGAAACACCACTCAAAATTAGAAACAAAAATTGTGTAGTGAACGTGAGAAATATCAATAATGAGTGTTTCAAATACGCAATCTTGGTAGAACTTCTGCCGCTCTATCGAAATGATACAGCGCATTGGTATCAGATTGTTGATCGTATCGCAATGATCAAACTGGAATCAACTGGAATTGTATAACTTTTCCTATGACAATCGAACAAATGGACAAGTTTCTATCATTAAATTTGTCATTGTCAGTGAATGTGTATGGTTATGAAGAAGCGGACGACCTAGTTCCACGGGTTGCGAAGCTACCAATGGATATTCCCTTTGTATGTCTGTAAGGAACGAAGACCTTACCACGTTGACCTTTTGCTGATTATTGAAAACATGAATTCGCATTTTGTTCTTTTGAAGCAGAGTGACGACAATCCATCACAGGCTTTATCTCGTCTGTTGGGAGAGAAAGAACGTGCCAATTCGAAGTTTATTTGTAACTTTTGTTTGAGTTATTTGAGGTCACAAGAGACTTTATTGAAACATCAAGAACGGTGCATCAACGTGGAGTTGCAGGGTGTAGTGTTTCCATATCAAAATCGTTACGTTTTTGATAAGAAAAGGACAGAAATTGTCATTGTGATATCTAAATGTATTCTAAATCTTTTAAGATATAAGATGATGGCAAACCATTATGAAAGTATAGATAAACTTATTATTTGTGAAAACAAAAATAATGTAAGTTCGAATTTGTTCCGAATATTTCTGAGAAGCAGACCCGGACCTTGCCCTTGTCATTTGAAGCTTGCCAAAAAAAAAAAAATCAATGACACTACCATGTTTTGAAATTCACCGGATCTTTCCTTTTTTGATACGCGTATTAAATAAGAAAACACAGAAAGTCACATTCCTTTGATGCTTTTTCTCAAAGTGAATATCAAAAATTAAACGTATTGAGATGATAAGAGACGTTGACCCAATTACGTGGACTCCATTTACAAGGCATTCATTATAGTCTGCAGAAGGCTCTGAAGTTCACAAAAATGTATGAACTGTCCAAAGTTTTAACAGGCTTCAAATCATCCGTCTCGAAATTCAAAAACTCGAGCGGCTAATAGAGCTGCGAATTGGCAACGGTATTTTTCATATCCTTGTTTTTTCTTCGAAAACCGTGTGGAATTCTCTTACGTAAAAATATTTTCAGAGACTCACTCAATTCCACCTTTTTTTAATGGACGGTATAATGAGTTGACAAAGCTCAAAATGCTCGTAACTGAACGCCGAGAAAATCAATTCTCCTCTTCGCTAAAAAAAGAGCATTTACAATGCGCTCCATTTGGTGAGAATGTCAAAGGTCACACAGACTAGACAATGTAATTTTTATCCCAATTTCTTTCGAAACAAAGTCTTAGATTGTTTTATCATCAGTCAACAAGTAGGATTCAAGTTGGTAAAGTTGATTTTAGTTACTTAAAAGTTTTATACGAATCAATTCCAAATTTCTATTTCAACATGGCAGAACAACATTTCTGCGTCATCTGCTTCAAGTTTTTAAAAACTGATGAAGTTACCGAAGATTCTCGTGTGTGGGTGATTGATTGTGGTCATTGCTTCTACATGTAAGATTTTCTGTTTTTTTTACAACTACATTCATTACAATGAATCGAATTTACTAAATCAGAAGCAGTAATTGGCAGCATGTCAGACGACGAGTAACTTTTTCGCCCTTTTTCAGTATAATTTTTTTTTGAATTTATTAAGTTCAAGCTCCTTTTCCAAAAACGAAAACTAATTTTAACTTAACTCATGCTAGCTACCAAACCAATCAATCGATTCAAAACCTAATGTATCTCAATACGTGTGTCAATACATAATCGTTGAAGAATTGAAAGAAGGTACGAATCGCATTCAATGTTTGCTCATATTTACTTTTTTTTAAATAAGTTAACGGTAGCTAAACTACAACTTCACCAGTTTTCGACATAATGTTGAATCTTTTCGACCTGAGAGGAGGTTACTGGAGGTCATTGTCTCTTCACTGGTGCGAAACAGCGCTCTTCCAATGGTTGCATAGAGTTGACATACTGGTGGGTAAAGGCATTGACCACTCTGGTTCGAACTATTGACCATAAAACTTTTTTTTGTTTTCAAGTCCTGCTTAGAGAAAGCGTACAAGGCTCAAGTTAAAGGCTATGAAGAAAAACTAACATCAGCAGGAAAGAGGAAGTTATATCGCCACAGGTAAATGCGTTAAAAACAATATATTCTAACTAATTAACCTCCTTTACAGAAAAGTATGTAGGGTATTTACTTTCCATAAAATTTTATTTGATGAAATTAGGGAAAAGTGGTATTTTTTTTTTTTTTAATTTTTCCTTGTCGGACGAAGTATCCTTTATGTCAAAAGAAGGCCTTATATCTTCCTGCAAGAAAGAACAACGCAAGAAAGATGCCTGGCTTCCAGCTGTTTCTTAGTGGCAAGTAAGTTCGTACTGACATTACTTACTCTCCCTTTCTCTCATTGGTCATCCGCTCTCCTTCTTTCCTCCCACCCACTCTCCTTACTCTTATCTTGTTTTGTTTTGATTTTTCGCTCATTCCTCTGTTGGAGTTGGAGGAGTACAGTCTATTTTTAAAGTCAACTCTCATTTTCAAATTAAAAATCATTTTCAAATTCGAATTATGGCCGAGCCACATGTCCCAATCACTCTCAAACCAGATGGTTGGTTCCCACGTTGGGTACGTATCTTGAAAGAATTTAGTCTGATTCCTATCTTTGTCGTGGCACGTCTTCAAAATGGTCGAGTCAAATACCGGTCGATTTACGGGAGAACATGTCAAGTTGCAATGGACACTCACGTTTTCCGAACGTATCGAGAGGGCTTTGACTACATCTCAATTCCTGAGAACTTGGTAAGTCGTACTATAATTTTTGCTTTTGTGAAACACCTAACACAATTTTAAATTTTTTAAATAGGGAAACCACACCATCTACTGCTCCAAATAGTGCTCCCGCCGAAACTGAACCTGTGCCTCTAATTTCGGACACGCAAGAAGTTAAGTGCAGGTAAGAAACTATTGTATAAAGAACCCAATAAAAATAGTTCAACAGGAATAAACATTTTTTTATAATGACTTTGTTTTTCTTTCCAGATGTACAGCAGGAGACTTGTTGTTTTGCTTGGATATGGAGCAGGAACTGGAGGCACTAAAGAAACATGCTGCTGAAATGGAGCTTGTAGCTGTCGAGGCTAGAGAAAAGTTGGAAGAACAAGAGCAACTGTTGAAACAAGTGATGTCATCGTTGGATGAATCGGAAGTCGTACGAAAAAAGAAGAGACTATTGGAACCTCATCAAACACTTGTGAAAAAATCGAGGTATCAACGCTTCGCCCATCTTCCTAGAAGTGTTACCCCAGAACAGGATGGCGAAATTCCAGGTTCTTCGTCAGCTATTACACTACCGGTTGGTTACTCTTGTTCCAACCCCTTCAGTTAATGTTACCGATTCCGCTGGTACTTCTATCGGTACCACTGTTCCGCGACTAGTTCTTCGAAAGGTAAACCGGTTCGACATAACTCTTTTATATATTGATATTGATTCGGATTAAAATATTTCACTTATACAAGGTCCAAACTTCTAATTTCATAAAAATCTTATCAACATTTGTATTGATAAACCCTAGTCTTTATAAAGAAAATTTTATTCGTCAATTATGTACAAAATAAATTAATGCAAATTTTAATATTCACGTATCACCCGCACGAACAAATTATAATTGCACGCAGGAAGCCTCTAGAATTGCACGTAGGAATCCCTAAAAATTGCAGGTAGGAATCTCTAAAAATTGCAGGTATGAATCTCTAAAAATTGCAGGTAGGAATCCTTTGTCGTTGCAGATAGGAATCCTTTATAATTGCAAGTAGGAATCCTTGGTAATTTCAGGTAGGTATCCTTTAAATAAAGCACCTCCTAGTATTGCACTTGCACGGTCCGCACCCCCCCCCCCCGCTTTTCCGCGGGAGGGGGCAGACCCCTCCCGCGGCATTACTTATAAAAACCTAATTTTATTCAATACAAAAAACATTCATCTTCATTCAATTATTTATTAAAAAAAACATGGTTTATCTCAAGAAAGGGTCCCTCCCCNCCCCCCCCCCCCCCGCTTTTCCGCGGGAGGGGGCAGACCCCTCCCGCGGCATTACTTATAAAAACCTAATTTTATTCAATACAAAAAACATTCATCTTCATTCAATTATTTATTAAAAAAAACATGGTTTATCTCAAGAAAGGGTCCCTCCCCCTTCGGGAGAGACAGAGGGGAGGGAAAGGGCGAACCTCTGCAGATCAATTTTTTTTACTTTTAATTTCATAACAACGTTACTAGTTTATGCATATTTTGAAACGTCAATGTCCGAAATTGTTTTGTTAATTTTTTTTGTACACTTGTCATTTCGAATGTCGTTTTTTCGAATTCTCAAATTCAACAAATATGAGACAAGAGTAGCAGAATAAAACTAAAAGGTTGGTGCTAATTGATTAAAATTCACAAATGCTTTCGTTACCAAGGTGCACGTCTTTGTAGAAGTTATGAAAGTAAAAATTTATAACAAAAATTACAAATTGTTAACCTAGGTCAATGACCTAGCAGTTGGAATTGTTGGATTCCCTTTGAATCCAAACGTCTAGAAACCCTACTCAAGGAGGATTTCCGATCGATCCCGATCCTGAACGTCAACTAACTGTTATTCTCACCAAAACTTAACTAAATAAGTGAAGTGCCTTCTGGCCTTCACGTACATACAGCATGACATGACATCCTGCTCTCCTAACAGAATATTAAACACTTCCATCACCGTTTTGAAATATTGTGTAACAAAATTTGTATTCTTTTGTAAAATTATTGGCATCATTCATTCTATTCAATCCACATTAGCCTTCACTGATTCACCCCGAAACATTTTCTTCAATGTTGCTTCGTTCGTGGTACTTACCAAGACGTTTTCAAAAATATAATAGGGATCTCAGCAAACCGTGTTTCGCTTAATCGAGAACTTCTGCAACAACATGATATGAAAGCTCAATCAAGTGATTTTTTCCACGAATACGTCAGAACAGTTGAAAAAAATCAAGATCGTTTCTTTGAAAAGTGCTGGTTCCCAGGCTGGTAGCCGGAATTATCGACAAAACCCATGTTTGGTTAAAAACATCACCGGGAGACGTAGAACGAGTTTATGTTTGCCGAAAGAGAGGACACAGTATCAATGTCCAAGTGGAATGCTCACCACTATATGATAACTCGAATTTCAACTTAGTTCGTGAGTTCCCTGTACTAGACAGATAGTCTAGTACATGGAAAGTCTAGTAATGAAAATTCGGTCAACGGTTCACACACCAGTATTCAGAGCTACGGTAAACGATGAAGAAGCTTGGAAGCTGAACTTGATTCACAACCGACTAGACCTACCTTTAACATGATGTTACCGGAAACGGCTCATCCGTCAAGAAAAATACAACTTATTTAGATTGAGTCAAGGAAAGAAGAATATGAGGAAGTGGTAGTGATCCGAGAAAATGAGACAATTGACTAGTTCACTGAACAGCTAGAGGCGGTAGAACCGGTACCAGAAACACTGAACACTAACGAGTTGGTCAACAAAGAAGAAACGGAAAAACATACCGCAGAAAAGTACCGAAAAAATATAAGCTGCAGTGAACGAGATTTCGGTTGAAGAACCGATGTACAAAGTAGTGAGTCACGATGAAGTAGAGGAGAGTGTACCAAAAAGAGTAGTAGAAAAGGAACTTACTATGAGGATGAGATGGTGTGACGGAGTGAGAGAGTGGAAGAAGAAGTGGCAATTGAGAAACCGTCGATGAGTAGAAGTCGAGAAGAACAGAAAGCGTAATCGAATATTGTGTCAATTGCTACAAAGAGGACCATTCTTGCCTGGTTAATGTAAAGAGAGGGAACCATGGGTTAAGAGATCACGACAGTTTAGAGAGAGGTCAAGGTACAAAGTGAGTACACTGAGATAAAGTACGAGATGTACTTTAAGGAACGAAGATGGAGAAAAGCGAAGAAGTTAGTGCAGAAACACTGGTGTCATCCATTTTGACTGCCTCGTAATTCAACATGAATTCCTATCAAATGGTGCGGGGTTCGAGATGAGACGTCGACGATCGGTACTGTACACTGGAAAGAATTTTGGATTTTCTCCTGGAGATCCTGAAATTCCAGTCACCCGTCCCCGGAGGCCAATTTTTCCCCTAGGAAGGTATGACAGACTGGACCTCATGAGGGCAGTATTATCGGTGTCCCCTTTAGGCTGATAGGTTAAGTTAAATCTATTTTAGACATTTTGGTCGAAAGAATTCAGCTGGTAAATAAATACTGGCACAAGACCTTCTTTTCTGGACTCTGTATTCAGTTGTGTAGGGAGCTTGGTTTTTGATTTGAAGAGTGGGGAAACGGGGTCAAGGGTCTAGTGTAGTGGTAGAGATCAAATATGGTCGCATATCTACTTATTTGAGCTCTAATTTTATGCTCGTTAGTAGCGCTTCATGGGCTTCACCAGCTGCCACTTATTCTCTCATTATCTTAACTTGAGGACTTTGCAGAAAAGCGGATGTCAATAGTTATTTTCTTTTTGAGCTGCCTTTTTGAACAGCAGGTGTGTTGCTCTGCTTCAGTGTGGCTTGTGTCATGTACTACCTACAGGTTACAACTACAAACAAATTAAGAAAGGGTCAGCGCATTCATGGTCAAAGCCACCTTCTTCGTCTCCCTCATTTCCTCTGGGATATTTTTACGATTATGAATTTGTTAAAAGTAACATCATATTTGATCGCGTGATATCATAAGCTTAACTTACTTTCGATGGGTCAAATCGCTAAGAAAGTCGAACCAGAAGTTTTTTGTCGTTTTGGTAGGCCTCGGTCGATAGTAAGTGACAATGTTACTGTTTTCCATTCAGGAGTTTTCAAACAACTTTGTAAACGTTGGAATGTCCGACAAAAATTCACTACTCCGTACCATCCTCAAAGTAACATTACAGAGAGAGTAAATCGTAACGTTGTTGCTATTCTTCGTTGTTACACCGCTCGTAGACATACGACCTGGGATGAAAATTAACCTGAAGTAGCCATGGCTTTACGAACTACTGTTAGTGATTCGACAGGTTTTAGTCCTTCAATGCTAAATTTTGGTAGGGAAATTTCAACCCCTTTTGATGTTGCTTTAGAAGCAGACAGTGAAGGGCCTTACGAAGTTACAAAACAAACGAGCCCTGTAAATTAATGAAATAAACAAGGTCAAAAGTAGGTCAAAACCTATAATTGTTAACGTTAGGGATTTAGAACATTTGCACTCTGAATTCGAGCCCAGTAGCGAAAGTCTTGGTGAAAGTCCAAGTAAAAGTGGAAGTGAAAGTTCAATTTCAAATTCACCAACGCCGGTTTCAACTTATGTAAATAGTTCAAGCAGCGCGCGCATAAGGCGGAGCAGACTCATTTCGATTTGCACGAATGCTGAACAGTTGTCAAAGGAAGATTTTATAGAAGGCCTTCTTGATTATTGTGCCATTAAAGAAGCTAAGAACTGGAAGTCTTTGGTCAGCGGTAAGGCGGCCAACAATCGTGAAATTCCTGGTTTTGAACAAATGTGCAGGATTACGGCACTGTTAGAACTTTGCAACCGGCGTCAAGTTGCACGTACAAATTCCGAACGAAAAACTTCATCGACAATTAAACCCATGACTGACTTGCTTCGCAACAAACTCAAGTATCGTGACACTACTATGGCTGACTAAAGAAAAATCAAAGCTTCAATGCTACGGGACTTGGTTGCTGCAGTTATGGTGAAACTCTTTCGTAAGTATACTTAAATTCTTTTCTAAAGTATTCTTTTACACTTACCCTTGTGAAAAAAAGAATAATTAAACATAAATCAAACACACAGTAAGTATTTCTTAAGTTCAATGTCACAAGGAAGTAAGTATAGTCGGGGCGCTACGACATGCAGCTCCGCTAGTCTATATTAAAAACAATTCGTCAACTTCAGAGTTGCATATAGATAACATAATTAGGAAAACTGATACAGATTCAAATTCTCACATTTCAACCACAAAGACAAAAAGTAAATTGGGTCATAAAAATGACCAGACATTTACTGATAACGAAAGTTATGACAGTCAGGAGAGATGACCCTGACCCTATAAAAACAAGCAGCCCTGCCAAATCAAACCAAATTATCCGTCTACCACCAGACACCGAGAAGAAAGAATCTCTGCCCGACTCTCCATCCCCAGGTCGCCGTAGGTCACGCGAAAAAAAAGATACCCAACCGTTATGGAGACTGGATTACAAATTACAAGTTACAAATAATTTCAAATTTATGAAACTTTCAAAGCTTTCTAATTTCATTTTTTTAAAATTCCTTCCAGAATCCATTTTGATGACCATGCCACCACCACCACCACCATCTTCAACCCCCCCCTCACGCGTCAACTTCATCTTCAAATCAGGAACATAAGATTCCAAAAACTTCAAAGGTGACCTTGAGAATTGCACCTAAGGACTCAACACCAATTCTTGGACGAGCCATCGAAAAGGTGGTCTACGAAAGGTCAAGGGTAATCCCCACGGTGCGAATAAGCACCCTATCAAGGCCGACCCATCGTCGCGTTATCAGACGCCCGTGACCTACGCACTACTGTTACGTCGATGACCCCTATGGAACGGCGTAAACGCGTCGTGAGATGTTTCGTTTCTGGCCCTACCGGTCAACCTACCTCGCCCTACCTGGAAACAGAAAATTGTTCATTTAAAGGCTCGAGGTCATCAACCACAGACCCAATATCATCGATGTCGCCCCCTCGTGCATTTCCACACTCCCAATAAATGATTGCATGACAATGACACTTGCATACTCTCCATATCACTTCTCAAGTTTAATTGACTCATGCGATACGAAGTGGAAGTCTCGAGGGTGCCTACTCTTGACGGAACTGCGGAGGACATTACTCAGGAAGACGTCGAAGAAGCACAATTTGAGGAAGAACCGGAAGATGAAAGTAAATTAATAACTACAGCATTTGCCACTTACAAGTCATTACTTAATTACGATTAATTTAGTTACTGTCAACTTTGGTCGCGTTGTAACTACCTAGTTGTAACCAGTGTCACCAGCGAGTGGTTGCGAATATGGCTGCCGGTGGTTACAACCGCCACCATAAAGTTTACACTGCCCAGTACACAGTAATATTATATTTGTGTTTTTGTTTTTCTGCCTAGGCCCTGAGGCGTCCCATGATTCCTCTTCTTCAAAACAGTCCACCCCGTATGGAAGCCCTGTCAAGCGCCGCGCCGAATTTCTACCTATTTCATACAAGAAGGCCGTCGTCGAGTATTGGAATAGCGGTAAAGGCAAACGACGGTCATTCAGTTCTGTACAAAGAAAATACAAAAGAGTGAAAAATTTGCAAATTCTTTACGAATGGGAAAAACAATTATCTTTTGGAGGGTCGCACTATGATAAATACTTGGAAATTTGCTACTTTATTTTGCAAAAATTTCGTGAATCAATTATCAACAAAATTTCATTACATGACAACGACCTACGATCATAGGGCATCACGAAGGCACGTCAGCTTGGAATGCCTACTTTCACGGCTTCAAGTGGGTGGCTGCATAAGTTCAAAACCAAGAATCGAATTGTCTCGCGGAAAATTACAAAATTCGTCACGAGAAATCATCAAGAGCGGCTGAAATTCGTGAAGCAGCAGAAGACTTTGTGAACTTGGTCATTCCATTTGTAAATAACTTTGGCCCGGACAACACTTATAATACTGATCAGACAGAAAAACGACTTATACCGCGCGCGGTATATGCCAGGAATTAGGGTAACTCATTGTGACCCTAATGAAAGGCGAACATTAAGTTCGGCAAAGGACCCTTTCGATGTTTAGCCTTTAGGTACGAGGTCCAGAAATTAGACTTCGCATCGTCACGTCAATGTAAAAATTTGAGGAGGCATCAAAAAGAGCATTCTGCGTATCATATATATTTTTTGCATTGACGCGACTTTGCGAAGTGTTTGACTTTTGAGCTGAAAGTTGGCAATTTTCAGAACTTTTGTTCTGTTAACTGTTGGAGCAACGAGTTATCGTAATAAACGCCATGGTAACTACTTTCGGTTAAACCCTTTATTGTTTACCAACATCAGTGAAGACCTCGAGAATATCAAAGCTTTTGAAAATAAGCATACAGTGCTTTCATTTTAAAACCATTACAGTCCTCCCTCCGAATTAGAAACATGACAAAATCAATTGCCAAGTGCAATTGGACAAAACTGTAAAGGAGAATTTCCATTTCCCAGAAATACTGTTGCCATTGTAAATGCATTTGGAAAGGCAATCTGATTTCTGGAAGGTGGAAATCTTCTTTACAGTTTTGTCCAATTTCATTTTGCAATTGATTTTGCCATGTTTCTAATTCGGAAGAAGGGCTGTATTACCACTATTAAAGCTTGTATTTTGAAAGCATAACTATACTCCAAATGTCAGTATTCAAACAAATCTAATTGGCATTTGTAGTATAGCCATGATATCAAAATGACAATATTACATTTGGATATGGCGAAATTGTCAACAATTGACGAAATTCCAGTATTCAAAAGCTAAATGCATTTGGCATTTAAAGTATAGCCATGGTGTAAAATTGTCCAAATTACATTTCGAAATGGCAAAACTCTCAATATTTGACAAAATGCCAGTATTTGAAATAGAAATGCAATTGGTTTTGCAGTATGGCCATGATGTCACAATGACAATATTACATTTGGATTAAGCGAAATTGTCAACAATTGATGAAATGCCAGTATTCAGAATACAAATGCAATTGGCACTTGGATTATAGCTATGGTGTCAAAATGTCAAAATTACATTTCGACATGGCAAAACCCTCAATATTTGACAAAATGCCAGTATTTGAAATACAAATGCAATTGGTTTTTGCAGTATAGCCATGATGTCAAAATGACAATATTACATTTGGATATGGCGAAATTGTCAACAATTGATGAAATGCCAGTATTCCGAATACAAATGCAATTGGCA
>JABASK010000514.1:0-13983 GCA_019776465.1 Rambutanura hunanensis | reverse complement strand
GTGTGTGTTTTTGCCATTTCCAAAACGTATGCTATTGAACTTGTCGAGTTGACAACTGGCTCTTCAAAACTTTCTGTGATTGAACTAGCAGACGGATCTTCGCAGCAATCCAAAAAGTTTGACTTGGTTAGACTTTGTTTTCACTTCAAAGTATAAAGAATTGACAGAAAGAAATGTACTATGGAATATACTACAAAAGTTGGGGCTTTTTGTGTGTGAGGTACCAACCCTTTAATTAACTCAAGTTGTGATATATAAACAGATAAATTAAAGTCAGTTATTAATAAATTATCAAAACTAACCAGAGGGAATAAAAGCAATATTAAAAATGAGCCAAAACTTAACGCTTGACTTTAATCTGAATAATACAGACCACTTCGTCCTTGTATAAACAAGATTAATTCAATTGTTAGATTAACTATGTTAGTATTTTTTCTTATTTACTTTGAGCAATAAAAAACAAGTTAATAAATTTCCCAAAAAGGATTTTATTTAAACGGGTATGGAAATTACTAACTAGCGGTTTTTTTTGCAAGTATAGGCCATTTTCTAACATGGCTTCTGTCCTAAAACCTTTTTATTCCCAAATGTTATTCTGCTTATTGACCTTCAGTTTTTCCATACAAGTTAAAACTGCTCACTTTGTAGAAACCGCTCTAAAGGATGTGGTTAATTTTAGTACAGGACGTGAACTCTTACCAGTAATCTTCTGAATGCGAGTATTTTTTTCCTAATGACACTTCCAATTAGTGAGCAGTGAGCTGCGTAAACTTTTAAAAAAAATGCAAATCAAAACCGGAAAAAAAAATAGTGGGACTTATCTCTTCTTCGCAACTGTCATTACCAAATGTTGCATGCAACTTAAGTATTTTCATAGACTACCACTCTTCATTTTAGCGTTGTTTAGCATGCTAACATAAAAAATAGTTAAAATTGGAGAATGATTTTGTATTGGCAACGTAAAGGAGTGCCGTTCTAAAACTTTGAAGATTTTTGCTTTATTATAGATATGTGATGAATAACTGCCTAGGATGAACAACAAATTTCTGACCTGTGAAAAGTGCAACAGAGATGAAAATGTGATTCATAACTTTTTTTTTCAATTTATTAGGAAGCGGGTTATAGTGTCTTATTAGTGGAAGTGTGAAGTTTTCTGAATTTCTTTTTGGCTGTCATTCTCAAGCCTTTTGAGAAGGAAACACTTAAATCCAACTTTTCCTAATCTCACGCTTCCAGATGCGGCAATTTGACTTGGAAATTCAATTTCAGCTTCTTTCTCTTTGTAGTATACATTTACTTATTCCTTCTATTCCTATCACGTTTGTTCTATAGCAAGAAAATTATATTATTTTGGGTTCATCAAGGTTTTCTGTTCAAGTTAATATCTTGGCAAGGTGATGGGTTGAATGTACGCAAATCCAAAGTAGTGATTCGCAACTAATAAAACTAAGAGCCAGCCACTAATGTTCGTAAAAATTCATCACATAGCAAATAAGTGCAGACTTTAAAATCAAAATTCACAATCCACTACTTTTAATTGCATCCATTATTCGAACGTTTGTTGCAAGTTCTTCGTTACTTAATTTAAAAGAACAAATCTTTAGATTCTAAGCAATTTTAAAGTCGCGAATGCAGTGAAAACACTCTGAAGGCTTGCTAGTTGTAACAATTTTATTTTCTGATTTTTGTTAAGTTCGTATTTCAGTCGTTCGATTTCTTTTTAGATGTTTCTTTTCACTTTTTCTTTCTACAATAACATTATTCTTGAAAAATCCTAAGAATATTAAAAAAGGCGTAGAGAATTTTCCAGAAAACGAAAGAGAAAGCAATGGAGCTTAGGAGAGCTACGACGAAGTGCATAATAAAAATGAACGAAGCCTTTAATCCTATTAAGAACGGAAGTATTATTTACAAGTAGGCAGGGACTTGCTTCGACTATCGAAAGTCTCTTTAGCCGAAGCGTTTGGAATAATATTATACTTAAAAAAAGATGGGTATAAATATTGGAAAAGATTCTACTAGAATGAGGCAGGAAAGCTGCAGAAGGTACAGGGTAGCCCACTTATTCTTACTTTCTTTTCACTCTTCCTAATATTAAGTTTCCTTGAATTTATGCGGTGGTACCAGCTGACGACAGAGGAGCACAGACGCCACGCCACGTTTTGGCGTGAAAAAATAGCTTAATCTTTTGTCATTTACTGGAAATGGTATAGAATTAAGGCGAAAAGAGCCTGTCCACTGTTTACAAATAGGTAAACTATTCTACATTCTAATAAGCATGATAAATCATTTGGTAAATAAAGGACGGGATAGGAAAAAAACTATGAAAACAGGATCCATCAACACTCAAGTTTTATAATCGTGTTTTGAAAAATGAAACTAAAATTCCTTCTGTTTCAATTTTTAAAAAATATAAATGTTGGATAAAAATGCTAACATTCAACAGAATATTTCATATAATTTCAAACCAAACTTTTAGTTTTGGCATTTCAGTTTCTATAAGGCAATATGGATTTTTGCGTAAGCTTCTAACCTACAATAGATTTTTTACTAGAGAATAAAATTTGTGGACGCAATGTTGATAATAGGAAAAATATGGTAAAATTTGATAAACTCAAATATTAAGTATAGAAATTTGTTTCCGTTTTAAAAAAATTCTGGGGGATTCTCATCTAATAACAGTGGTCCAAGCTGATTTTAAAGTTTAATTTAAGCTAGTTCACATAGCGTTGGATAACGCCTGCCTGTGTCTGCACAAAAAACTAGAAAAAAAGAAAATCTGGAGCAAAACATTAAAGAACTCAATAATTTTCAAACAAAATTTCTGAAAAACTGTCCATACAACACAAACGGGGCATTCTTTAGCGTACAGTAGAAAAAACTGTGCAGAATAAATTCTTGTTATTTGTGTTGTTCAACAAGAGAAGGACATAATCAAACTGAAATCTGTCTCCTGAAAGTTTCAAATGAGATTTTGAAAAAATGCTTTCAAATTTAAGATCTTTTAGTGAATTGGTTCGACAGAGCACACTATTACTTTCTCCCGCACTAAGTAACGGGAGAGTTTTTTCAGGATCCCTAAGCAAAACTTTTTGTATCTTTTCTTGAACTTTATTTTTCGCGTTGTTAAAATTACTATTGTTAGGTTCGTGTATGGAACTAACCTCCAATTTTGCTTATTTTAAGTCCACAACATCGAACTTTAAAATTTCAACAAAATTCGTCAAACTTTGTTTAACCTGGTTAATACAAAGAGTAGAATTAAAACATTGTATAGTGATAAAGTTGTTAGATTCTATTTACTACAACTCTTATAGTTGCTAATTAAACTGGTTTAAAATTCCATTCACTTATTTTCGATAGTTTCAGGAAAAAACGCAATTTTAGAAGTAGAGCTTTTTCCATGGAAAGATGTTTCATTATGAACATCGCTGTTGATAGTAACGTACTGGCTCCCGAAACAACCTCTGCGAGCCGAAGCGATTGAACCATGTGGGAACGATGGGTTGGCTTTTTGCGTGTCGTAAAAGAAGGCTGGCTCCAAATTGGGTTTGGGTCGAACGCAAAGGGAGTTTCCGGCGTAATTCGGTTCGTCATAAATGGTCCAGACTGCAGATCCAGTTACGATGAAAGAAGAAATGCGATAGCGTAGAGCCATATTTGAAATATCCCCTCCAGCATATTCTCTATGGCCCTGGAAGTCGGGGTACTCGTAAAAATTGATTGTGTCAACACGGTAATCAGCCCCGTGACCAGCAAATCTGATTGAGCTCGGGTATCCACCACTCAAATCTACACATTGTTCAGCTAATTTGAAATGGTACTCCCTTCTTGAATCTCTTGCATCATTGTAATTTACGAGATCAAAAAACTGCCATCTAAAGATATTCAAAGCTTTGTTGCTTTTTGTTAAATCTAAATAACTTTCTGAACTTACGCTCCGCGAATAGAGGCAGAGTAGGCCCGGTTGTTAAATCCAATTTCAGTCAAGTCATTTACAAAATTTCCTGCTGGCATTGCAACAGAAGAACCTGTGCATCCTCTAGAAGAATAGAGCCTAGCAATTGGTTGATTTTGGGCAAAACTAGTTTGAATTAATGACAAGAGTCCAACCAAACTAAAAAATTTGAGCATTTTGGCACAATTGTTCAGGAAAGTATGAGAGGTTGAATGATGAATTGGTTTGAAATTGATAAGTTATTTATATCGATAGACTTCAATGCATTAAAAACATGCTGGAAATAGTTATCATTTCCACTTCAAGAACGAATTTTGATTAGCACTGAAGCAAATTTAAAGTTGATTTGAACAAAAAATTAATACATTGGCATTTTGGTTTATTTAAGACTAAGCAAAGCTATCGGACAACGAGTCACATGCAACAAGCACCTTCAGTTTATTTAATATTGACAATTTTTATGATTCTGACAACGATCTAATCCTGAAGTCAGTATCATCCCATAAATTTAGTTTCACACTAACTCTATTTCCTTGCAGATAACACGAGTATTATCTGTGAAGTTTCAACGAAATGTGGGACGAAAATCTTCAACTTTCCAAATTTATTCAAAGTTGTATGGTTTGATTAGGTATCTGGCACTAAACTCACTTTAGTCATCTAAGGTTAACCAAAGCCGACGAAGATGTTTCCTAGGAGTTCATCCTCTGAACCTTCGTCAATTTCCATTTTTAGTCCATTTTCCTTTTCCGATAGTTCTGAATCCTAGTCCTCTTGACTATTTTCCAAACTTCTACTATACGTTTCATCAGTATGTAATCTAGCTAAAATCAAAAAGTTAACTCAACGAGGTTCCCGTGACACTCACCTTAACGTCACGTCTTTCGCCAATCCATAAAGTATTTCCAGTAAAACAAAGAGGTTTGTCAGTCATACCCAAGCACACTCTCTGAAAAATTCCAAATACCTAGTAAAATACTTTGTGTATCTCCATGAATATGTTGCAAATGCTGAAAGTTAAAGCTATTTAAGCCACAGCTTCAGTTATGGAGTAACGGTTGAGCAGTGTTTGTTTCTGGATACCTAACCCTGTATTTCGAGGTGTTATTGAAAACGCAATGGCATAATATTTAACCTCATTTTATTAATTTCTTCCCCCCTCCCCTTTTTTTAACCTTATTTTATTTTAGAACTTTACAGTTGAATTTGTTACTTTCGAAAATGCAGTTTACTGCGCCCTTCAGTAT
The DNA here is from genome assembly GCA_019776465.1 of Rambutanura hunanensis. Taxonomy (NCBI): domain Eukaryota; kingdom Metazoa; phylum Arthropoda; class Collembola; order Poduromorpha; family Neanuridae; genus Rambutanura; species Rambutanura hunanensis. The sequence continues at coordinate 8,778 of JABASK010000514.1, read as the reverse complement.
TCGAAAAGTTTGCAAATGAAAAACACCCTAAATTTTGAATTTCTCATTGTATGCAAAAGGAAAAGAAAACAAATAGAAAAGTTACTTATTTTGATTGTTTGGCACATTTCTCAGTTTTATGTCTTGGGTAACTACTTCTGAAGAATAAATAACCACTTCCAAGAATTGAGTTTCTCCAAGAGCATTTTAAACAAAGTTAGCGAGAAAGTCTGCCACTTCTTCTAACAGAAAGTTTACAATTACAACTTTTGTTTTTACTTTCATCAAGTCTTATTTTAGACTCAAAACAACAACAGTTTAATTATGTGTTGAATTGACGCTTGTTTCTTTTCAGTGTTGCAGAACATGGATTGGTAGTACGTTTAACACTCGTTGCTTCACTCTGGACATAATACGTTACTAAAAAAATTTCGTTTTATTCAAGGAGAAAGGAAAATGTGCAACGAAAAAGTATTTTCAAAATAAGAAGCCATCGTCCTCAAGTTTGAGATGAAGCGAAGAAGTGACCCACTTTTTCCTTGTCAAAATAACTACTATGTTACCCGATGTTGGGACTTTCATAGTTTTTTGCAATTCAAATTGACCTTTCTCCTACTTTCCATATTAACATTGCCAGCACCATCTCTCTTGGAACTGAAGGGCCAAACTGGAACTTGCGCTTGGACACCTCATACTAAAATTTTAATTTGTTCAAAATTTCGTGGAATAACCAATTGTACAAAAAGTCCAAGCGTACAAGATAATTTTATGGAACCAATTTTAGCAATTCTGGGATTCGATATTGTAAGGGTCGGCCTCTCTGATAGTATTTGAAAATTTAATTAAAATGATCGCAAAGGCACTAACAATTTTTTTTCTTTCAGATTTCAGATGTAGAAACTATTTATATCGACTCCAGTTTCATTCCAGCCGTAAATTTGACGCAGTTTCAATCTTTTCCGTCTTTACAAAACTTGTCCATCCATAGTTCGAGTGTTTGCAGTGTATGGGGTGAACTTCCAAAAAGTCTAAAGTACCTTAGTTTCTTCCGACAACGTACTTATGATCGAAGGTTTTGCACTAAAAGGATTTTCAAATGAATCCCAACTCGAGGAACTAAATTTTTCGTATAATAAATTTGACCAATTGCCAAACGGTACCTTGGAACTTAACTTGAAGAAACTCTACTTAATTCGTAAGTGTATAACCAATCAGTAGTTAGCATGCAAAATAAATTAACAGTTTGCTTTAATTCAGATAACGATTTGAAATGTAACTGGATAACAAAATTGGAATTTTACAACTGGGCGTCTAAGAACAAAGATGTGATTCAAGATATTGATGACACTTTTTGTCGACAAGAAGAAGTGGTGTTTGGTCATATGACCATTCTTGGTGCACTGAAAGTTCGAGAAGTAAAATTATAATTAATCATTTTAATTCATGCACTTATATAGCTATCGAAATTTATACCTTTTTCGTTTGTTTTTAGACTGCACTGGAGGAGTGTCAAAAAATAAATTGTGGGTGCGATATTTACACTACAAAGGTCGTCGAAACTGGCGAAAACTCCGTTCCTGAAAGTGGACACCCAGTTCACGTTAACAAATACGGAAAAGTTTACATGACATTGGAAGTTGACTGTTCAAACATGGGACTTACTGAACTGCCTACGATCTCGCCATTTACTGTTGCAATTGTAAGTGTCTAAGAAGTTTTAATAGAAACGAAATAGTTCACAGTTTAGCGCAACTGTAATACGGAACAGTGACAGGATTTTCACCTGAATCAGGCTGATTTCCTGCTCAGTTTCTCCGCGCGGAATGAAAAAAAAACATCATTTCACTTTTCACCCAACTTTCTCTTTGCGAATCGCAAAGTTTTAGATGCCCCATTATATAGTTACAATAGAAAAAAAATTCACGTTAACTCGCACTGAAAGTCAGTTAGTTATATTAAAATATATCGATAACTACGTAATAATCTAACATTGACGTCTATTATATTGTTTCTAAAGAATCTGGACAACAATTTGATTCGAGATTTATCTCGACTGAATATTGATGAGGATTACGCTGGAGTAACATCAATTAAGCTTAATCATAACGAAGTGGAGAGTTTGGAAGCAATTACTAGTACAAAATTTTTTGATCGTGTTCAAGTACTTGAAATGAAGAACAACTCACTGTCTTGGGTAAGTTAATTTACCGAATTATCTACATCAATAAGAAGAAACCTCTTTACAATAATTATTAACCATTTTTCATGTTATTGACTACTAGTTAACAGATGCGTCAATAAACGCTATCTTCTCAAGAACCAATAGCGACAGAAGAATTATTAGGATATATATCGGAGACAACAAAATTTATTGTAACTGCAACAGTCTCTTGTTACTGNTAATTATTAACCATTTTTCATGTTATTGACTACTAGTTAACAGATGCGTCAATAAACGCTATCTTCTCAAGAACCAATAGCGACAGAAGAATTATTAGGATATATATCGGAGACAACAAAATTTATTGTAACTGCAACAGTCTCTTGTTACTGAAGGTTCGTACATAATATTTATTTTAAATTGATAGTACCTAGTATAATTTTTTATCTTCAAAATTTTAGCCTACTCTTATTAACCGCGAGTCCATTATACAAGACTGGAAAACGCTTCAGTGCAGGTTACCAAATGTGGCGGTAATACTATTATTTATATGACTAAATTATTGACATTGATTCTTCACGTAGCTGTAATTGACTTCCGAAGTCTTTGTTTAGCACGTACTGCAATACTAATAATTTTAAAGTATATTTATTCAAAGTAATATAGCGTCATCATAGAAGTAGATCAAGTTATAGTGTATAGAACTAATAAAGCTACACCATTTTTTTTCTAGCTGCAACATCTAAAATATGAACAGGCGTGTCAGAAAGAAGTTACAAACTAATTCGGAATTGCCTTGGTGGATAGTGGCTGGCCTCGAATCCATTCTGATTGCTGCAATTATAATCAAACTGTGGAGTGACAGAAGACAATACAGGAAGACAGGACAACTACCAAGTTTTTCGTCTTGCATGCCTCGTCTACCGTGTGATTTTATGTTAGAAGGAGTAGACACACCTAAAGGTCAACATACTCAAACATTTCCTAAACAATGACCAACAAAATATCTAAAAAGTGGCAAAAGACAATGTAAACCTGAAACTTTCAAAAGAGAAAATGGGTGCTTTGCTTTGCGTGACTAATAAGTAGACTGGTTTTTTAAAGATTTATTTCGGTGTAATAGTCATAATTTAGTCGTCGACCCACCTGATTGTGCTAGTATGGTGGGTCGGTTTCTATATTCTATTAAATCTGTGCTAGTATGGTGGCTGGATGAAATGACATATCCAGTGGATAACGCCTGGACGAAATATGCTAATTTTGTAGCTCAAGCTGCTTATTACTTAATGTAATGTGTGCGACAACTTTATTAGATTTAATCACAACGAAGGTATTAGTAGCAAAATGTTCCACTTTAATGTTGATGCATGTAAGAGAGTTGTCACACGAAACTTTGGCTGTATATTGATTCAATTTTTCATTCTAAGTTCTAACCGTTCTAAACGAAAGTACTCAGAAGCAGAAAAAATAAATAGATATATTCTTGTTTGCCATTATTTAACCATTTTGGCAAACACGACGACGTTAGAGAAAGTCAGTTTAAAGCAACAAGAATATTGATAAAATGTTTCATAGTTTTCTGACAATGTTGAACAGAATATTTAATTAACTCTTTAACGTTCCCGAAGCCCCGGCGTTAAATATGTTTTGCCAACTTGAATTAAATTTTTTGTGTCGTTACAACCAACGCCACTTACATAAAATTTCCACTAATTAAACTGCAGTATATAATACTTCGTCACTCAGTTTAGCAAAGTAGTATCAGTGTAGAAGCTTGCAACTAAAAGTGATACTTTCTGTTAAAAGCTACAGTACAAAATAATGCTGTCTGACAGTGTTATCAAAATGTTCAGTAAATACATGTCTCTCAACACCGGGTTGTATTTAGTTCCAAGCTACTGGGATAAGAAGCTATGTAAATTCATTACTCCGCCGCAAAGTCATACCTATATTCAGCGTATCTTTGTTTTTTTCGAAACAGTGTTCCGAGTTTGGATCAATGTCGCTTATGGCTACTTGTCATACAAATATCTACATGACCCAACTAGTGTAGTTAAAGCCTTACTACCACTTACCTACTTCTGCTGCCTCAATTTTTGTGGCCTGGTACGGTTAACACTGCATTGCTATCAGTTTGAAATTGAACAATTCGTTAACTCCTTCTTGGGGCTCAATACGTATTTTGGTAAATTTTTCATTCTTTTACCTTTCTTATGCTTTCACTCAAAGATAATTTCTTTTTTAATTAACTCAAGTTTTGTTTAAGCACGGGAATTGGCCGTTAAAGATGAATTGATGCCAAATGAAAAAGCTATCAAACGCGTATTTGAGTCAATGCAACTTACTACTGTTGTCTGTTCCATTTGCCCTGGAGTACTTTGGGCACAAAATTATAAGGATGTAAATGCTTTCGTGTATTTCTTTGGGCTGGGAATTGGACAATATATTTATGCAAGTCTCACAACAATTTGGATTTTCATTAGTTGGTTTATCTTTTTTCATTTGGTCTCGCTTAATTTTATCTACCTCCTCAGTACGTACGCGTGGCTCACAGAAGTGCTGTAAGTAAAAAAATATTGTTGATTTCGAAAAATGTAATACCGGCCGGCCTGGACTTCCGACTAAATAAATGGAGGTGTATACGAAAAATTAGGCAGAGAAAAATTTTTATGTCCCGTTTCATCTCTTAGCATTTTAGGTTGCTTCTTTTCAACTCATTTAGGAACCTAATGAGACGGCACTTAAATTTAGAGAAATTTCTCTGACTAACTTTTGGTATGCACCTCCCCCCCTGTGCGCAAAAATGTTAATTTTAACTTACGGGATTTTGTTCAGTTGACGCAACGCAGCAAAGTTGTCTTGTTTCCAGCAATTATAGCAAACTGCGCCTTCCTCTTCCATGCATAATTGTGTTTTATTCAGGAATTTTTTTTTAATTTTATTAGAAAGCGAATCAGGAATGGAAACCTGGAGTTCTACAAAGCTCTGCATCTCTATAAATGCCTACGTATCAATAACGTGTTTCATTCTCGAGCTTTTCTCATCGTTTTTCTTTCCGGTAGGCCTTTTCTGGTCACAACTTCTAATTGTATCCGTCACAGCTTTTACAATATTATTTTACAACCAGCTTGGACTTCTTACGCTTTATGTTTCAATTTCCTGTATCTTGTGTCACGTTTTTATTATTGTGACAATTACAAAGGCATCTAGCTTTGTAACCGTAGCTTCTAAAAATATTTTGACGCAAATGACAAAAGATGCGAATATTGAGAAGGTTAACAAAGCTCGGATATTAAAACCAATACATGAAATACGAGTTCATATTGGTACGTTCTACTTTTGTAGATCCAGGCACCTTGCTAGTTACTTTAGACATTATTGTATCTAATTTAATTAACTTGATTTTGGCCTACAGATAATTATAGACAACAAATACAGTCGCCTTTCTCATTACGTAACTAAACTTGATTGGTTGTTGACAGTGGCGAGTATCTTAAATGTTCAATTAAGTGCACCGTACCAATGTTTATTACCTTGGTGTGAAAGTGTGAGACACCATTTTATTTATTAGACACCTCGACATTTTTTATCACAAATACTTATTATAATATTTAATTTTACTTAAAACAGAAATCACACTTTAGTTTTGAAGGAGCAGAGTTGGAACGTTGCGAATTTCAATAGGAAAGTTGTACTTAAGAGCGTCGATTCCTCTTCCATATTTTTTAGAATTTTTCCTCTATATTTTTTAGTATAATCAAGTTATTTACCCGGAGGTATTTGGTTTCTAAAAAATCTCTGTCTTTAAACTATACAACAAAACGTGAAATTTTGTTTCAGAAATAAATTTTTCATTTTAATGGCTACGCAAGTGCAAACATAGCGTAAACAGTTTAGGAAAGTTATTAATTTTGTGTATAGAAACTCCTTTTCAATTTCTTCACACAACATGTCTTGAGGTAATACATAATTCGCACCGAAACGGTCAGAACCAAAGTACGCCAAAATGATCAACCAACATTAACCATTAAAAGAAAGTGTTTTATTAATGACGGAATCGGAATTGTGAGGAGGTACTGAATCAAAATAAGAACTTTTTAGTAAAGGGTGTTAACAATGTTATTATGGTGACCACAATTAAACCCTCAGCACGTCACGAAGCGACATCAGCGCTTACGACCTGATTCTTGTGGCACGTAGCGTGTTGATAGTGTTATGCTTGTGATGTTTACTTAGACAAAGGGAAGGAACATCAGACTCGTGTCCATGATTTGTACCGGCGCTGACTCTTAAGTGGTTAGACGCGTTATCTATCTTGTGATACTGCGAACCTGTGGTCAGTACGTGTAACGGGATATGCAAAGTTCCTCCACCTCCTCCGCCTGAAATAAACCATAATATTAAATTAATATTATGTTAACCTAACCTAACTAATATTAATAATAACTTAGAGCAGCATGTTAAGTTGATCTCAACGTTTTCATACTGCATAGATTGTTGCCTATATCTTATTGTTAGTTCATAAGAACTGTGTTTTTCTGCTGCAGCCAAAATTCTCAAGAAAAGACGTTTCCAGAAAACAGTTCACTCGTCGGTTAGTAACTTTTTTTTCGTTTTTAGTTGAACATGGGTTTCCAACTTTAAGTGAAGAAACTTTTACTTTTGTAGTTTGAAAACTTTCATTTCAATTCAACCGTAAGAACAACTGTTTAGCAGATGTCGCTTTAAATTTGACTCCAACGTTTTCTCGAGCCAAAATTAAATCAAAGTTTTTATAAGTGTTGAAAGTTGATGGTTAATAACAAAATTTAACGAAATTTACTGGAAAGTTAACTTCATATATATATATACATATAACTTCATATATGTTACAAAATTTCTTTAACCGTCACGCGCCTAATATACCATCAATTACCGTAGTCTTCTGTTTAAAGCATTTATTTTGTTTTATAACTTTATCTTATCATAATAATTATTAAAATTACCATTTCTTGTACTGTGTCTCATATGTATCTCAGGGGAACCAGTGATTGAGTAGTTAGTGACGCCGTCACCACCGCCTCCACCACTCCTACGCCCTTCGTAAAATGTTCGATTTGGCCCGCCTCCTTCGAACGACGTATAATTTATGAAGGGGCACCAAGAAAATACTTGCTGGAATCCTCTTCGAAACCTGCGAATAAGGTTACATTTTTTTTTTCAATAAACGTAGAACATATTAAAAAATTTTTTGGCGCTTGAAGAAGAAGGTAAAACACAAATAGCGGAGCAAAAATGCGTCGAAATTACTACTGAAATCAATGTAAACATAAAATAATTTGAGTCAACCATGTAACTTTTAAGCTTCCAACTGTTATGCCTATAAACTTTTCTTTTTCGCTAACTTTTGTTTACCTTAAAGTAAAACAATTGACAAATAAATTTGACACTCATATAGCCTACACTTAATATTCGACAATTCTTAGCTCACCTGGCATTCATCCAGCAGTAAATGATTGGATTGTACATAGAGTTTGACATTGCCAACCAATAAACACCCAAGTAAATTTCTTGAATTAGCGCATGAGTAGTAATGGCTGGAACCATGGAGACAAGGATAAAGTAAAGTTGAAATGGAAACCAACAAATTGCAAAAATTGATACCACCACCATCATCATTTTCACAACCTAGAACAAGTCACAAAAGTAAGATGAATGTCATCAAAATACTCAAAATACACTAACCGTCATCATCATCATATTAATGAATCATAATCATTCTACCAGGCTCCGCTTTGGGAACAATTACAATTTACCATACCTGATCTTTATTCCTAACAACACAAATTTTTTTTAATAAAAAAAAAATTGACAGAATTGGGGCATTGATGATTAATGACTTGGTGGTGGATCTTTTCCTATTAGAATTCCATAGAGACAAAACGAGCATCATTCGGAATTCCCTTCACACCTTCCACGTCTCGTAACCTTCTCAATTTTGGCATAAATTCTATGAAATTCATTTCTCCCTTTTCAAAATTTAAGGAAAAAGACTACTTACTCGTCGTTTAGATTTGATGTTCTCTAGCTGTCGCTGTGTAGCTTCTCCAATGGATTGAGAACCCCATAGCTCTATTCCAACGCGTGCGTAGGTGTAGCCCATGACGACAATTGGCACAAAGTACGTAAAGATCATAAAAAAGACATTGTACCTGTAAACAAAAGATCAACTATGGACCAACTCAATCACAAAATTAATCCAGGCTTTTATAATGTTTCCGGGAGGTTTAGTCAGCCTTCCTGTCTCTTTGAATTGGTTAGTTCATTAAATTTTCGTACAAATTGTTGACCTATTTAATTTCATTGCTTCTTATTCATTCAGCATCTGCATTATAAATTGGTTGATTTTGTAAACAACACTTGTGTTTTACCAATTGACGTTTTATTTAAAAAAAAAAGTCGTTCTTTATGCACGAATAGTAATGGAACGGTAAATAGAATAGAATTTCAGCAAATACAAAAAAAATCTTGCAGAAAAATCAGCAGGAACGCAATTTCCACACGGAATAAAGTAATTGAATAATGAATAAGCCTTTTATCGCTTTCGATAACCAAAATAGGACAGTCATAGAAACGTCGATAAAGTGGTGACCCGAAAT
>JABASK010000513.1:0-13996 GCA_019776465.1 Rambutanura hunanensis | reverse complement strand
GAATTTTTTTGTGAAAATGGTGAAATTTAAGTTAAATAATTGAGTAATTGAAATAAATCAAAATAATTGAAGTTTCATTTTATACCAGTTCCTGAATTAAACGACGTTTGACATACCGGTTGCGGTTATTGCGAGTAATTGACTACACTACTTTAGATAAAAGTTTTAGAATTAAACCTCTATCCCACTGCAACTTACGCCATAATTTTTTAAGAGGGTTTGAACATTTCGCCTGATTTCTTTTCGTAAGGTTTCAAATGACGCAAAAAAAAGTTAATTATTATTATTTATTTATTCGTTTAAAGATGTTTCGTGTGGATAAAAGTTCTAACACGAAGAGTTGGTCAATATATCAGTCAATCTTAACTGAATGTAAAGTATTTTATGTATAGTATTTTGTAATATTAATTTTTTCAACCGGCAGCTACTTTGCTCAAACTGTGCGTTTACTTGTGGAGAACCCAACACTTTACTGTGTATCAGCATGGAACGATCAGGGCTATGAGCATACGACTTCAGATCTTACACTTCTTTATCGTGTTGAAACAATGCCTGGTCTAGAATGGATTCTAAAACGAAATCTGTACGAACAAGAACTAGAACTCGGATGGCCAACTGTGCCCAAGGATATCCGCCGTTTCATCCTGAGGTATCCATGAAAACGTAGATTTTTTTTTAGATACGCAATGCACAAGTTCACAGTTAATTCTTTAAAGAATTTTTTATTTTTTTTATTTTTTTAGTTCACAATTTTTTTTTTGATACTGTTCACCTTACTGATTTGAAAAGTTAATAAAAATGTGAAAATGGATACGTAATATGTTTTGTTTCATGTTTCAGCGATGGGACTGGGACATGTGGATGTGGCTACCAAATAGACGAAAAGTAACGTAAGAATTATACTCAAAAAAATTAAATTAACTTAAAAGAAATTAATTAAAAAAAGCCTCCAGGCCCAAACTCTCAACGCTTTATATAAATATTAAACTTTTTACTCGTTCGTTTATTGTCCCCACTCTTGATTTGGAGTTTAGTCCAAAATGACGAAACTTTCAATTAAATTCAAACTGACAAGTGGTAAATTAGGAAATAAGTTACAAAGGACAGTCCTTTTCAAACATTGAACCGAAGGAGGTCCAAAGGCAACAACTTTTAACAGAAGCGGACTTTTACAGACGTTAAATTTAGGAATAACTTAAATCACATTTAAAAGGACAAAAATCCTTCTTTAACCATTTACATCGAAATAACGAGCATCTTATATTCAAAATAGAACAATAGGCTCCAACGTATTTGGTTCGACCCGTCTTCATTTTAATCGAGTCCTTGTCATTTAGACAGCATTAGCGTGAATAATGACGACAGTGTACACAAGTCCCTGACCTCGAAAAGGAGACTTTAATATTCACCGAGTCCAGTCCAACATGTCACCGGTTCAATTCAAAAATTTTCTTTTCTTGTAACTTCTTATTACAATTGATTGGCAATGACTTCTACTGGTAACTTTTTCAGAGTTGTACTCACGTCTTCCATTACAATCGGTGTCACATTTGCAGGTTTGTACTTCCTATATAATTTATTTAAAAAAAATTGTAAAGAAACTCGTCTTTCTTAAAATTCAAATAATAAACCTGTCATTTTCTAACCACAGTGCTTTGAAAGTGCTGAAAATGAAACTTTCAGTGACAAGTCCTTTTACCCATCTGCCATCAAACAATTTAGCTTAAGCCGAATTTATCTCTCTTATCCCTTCCTTCCCACAAGCAAAGTCAGCAACTTAATTTCATGGACGCTTAAGTTCACATGAAATTGGTTCAACTTACAGACAAACTTGATTCTGCCCAACCAACGAAAAGGCAAGAAAGGAAGAGACGAGAGACACATTTCGGATTAATTTAAGCAACTGGAAACTAACATCACTTTACTTCAATTAATTACTTTTCTGCCCTCAAGTCAAAGAGCACATCGTTACATTTACATGCGTCACTTTCTCTTTACAATCAAATCTCTCTTTCGTAGAAAATGAAAGCACTTTAGGTTGAAAAATGAGTCCTTTCCTAGTCATTTTTCACTTACGTATAAGGGGAGGCTGGAGATCCAATGATCATCAGTTGATTTCCTCTCATATGAAGTCTCCAAAGGCCACGATGAAAACCACGAGCATCCAAGTCCCAGATTTTGAAACACTGTTACCACACACGTACATAAAAAAATATAAAAAAAGTTTGTTAGTATAGAAGAAAAAAAAGTTTGAAAATTAGGTCTATTGAAAATGGGTTCCACTTACCTTTGCCACTTGAAGCCAAGTCTTGAAATCTCTCGAGTCCTTCATTCGAATGTACATTGAGTAATATCTGGCCCTGGAGACAAAGAAAGGCGATTACGACCCAATGTCACACTGTACTTTCACTTTCACTTGCATTACAACCAATTTCTTACATCCTGACGACACCACGCACAAAAAAAAAAACTATTATCAACACAAAACTTTTTCTTTTTATGTCAATATTCGATCTAACGACTGTTTCCTCACATAGCCTGATTATAATCAATGAATTTTTCTCCATTTAAGCCTATTCCTTATCCTTCTTTTCAATTTTGATCAGTGTAACTACCATAAATTTTTCCAAGTTTTAAACTTTCACCCCTTACTTCTACGCCTTTAGTGTTTTCTGACTAAACAGTCACGCTTGGTAAAAAAAACGATTTTAATCGAGTGAAAGTCCACATACACTCGTTCATTTAAACACAAAGTAAAGTGAAAACCTTTTGTGTCTTTTCTCTGAAATTGAACAAAGCTGCTTAAAGTTTTGACGTCGTACCTGTGATGCTCCAGGGATGAAATCAGTGTCACATGGAGACTTGCTGTGGTTCAGTACCCTAGCTCCATGCAGTAGTCGTCCCACCAATTCTTCATACTGAATCGCCTTGAGACTATTTCAAAAAATAAAATAAAATAATAGCTTGTTAAAGTTTCAGCAAAAAAAAAATCATCTATTTTCCTCTATTTTCCCCATATCTAATGAAATACACTGATCTTCTTCAAATCCAAAGAACAAAACCATCACTACAAAATTTTCCGGAAGAAGAACTTAAGCGCAAACAAAAGTCGAAACTCAAGACTTTTCACTTTAGGGAATTTCATTTGTCTTCAACATAATCCAATAATTGACCCAAGGCCTTCTTAGTCATCTACTCAAGATCGTAATTCCATCTGAGAGCCACTTAATCCAAATTGGTGGGTAAAAACACGCTATAAATTGACCTTTTTCAATTCTTTTACAACGCAAGCGTACTAGGTCCAGTTCACCTCTCTACTCTATTATTAACATCCAGGAAAGAAAGCGAGAGAGAGTGAGTCTTTTGCAAACATTTTCCCTGTTCTAGTACAAACAAAAGGCCAGAAGAAAAAGACCTCATTGTATGATTTTGCTCTTTGGTCGATATAACCTCGCCTATATGTCCATGATTGAAAATCTGTAAAAGGACATACCTGTCAACATTCTCGAGTTGAATAGTTGGTAGAGTATTGAAGGATCGTTTTTTAAAGTAGACATCTTGAAAGTAGGCGTTCATATTGAGTCCAGATGCACCAAAGTGATAAGTACGTGAAACGTCAGGAATAATACACTCTCGACCTTTTCGTATATTTGGTAGGCGCATCCACATGTCCCAGTCCCACCGCTGAAACATGAAACAAAAAAATTACGTTTCAATCTTGACATTTTTATTAACTTTTCAAGTGAGTCAGGTGGACAGTAGAAAAAAGAGAAGAGAAAAAAAATTTGGACTCAAAAAAAGTTGAAAAAAAGAATTTTTTAAAAAAAAAAAAGAACTTAAACTGTGAACGTCTGCGTTGCGTGTCCAAAATATAAAAAATTCTACGTTTTCCTAGATACCTCAGGATCAAACGGCGGATATCCTTGAGTAGTAGCACGGTGTGCATCAAATCTAATTTCCTTTACTTTAGCTTTACATTTACTTTTTGTGATATGTTATTTTAGTTCACCTTTTCCGGTGTTGGCCATCCGGGTTCTAGTTCTTGTTCGTACAGATTTCGTTTTAGAATCCATCCTAGACCAGGCATTGTTTCAACACGATAAAGAAGTGTAGGATCTGAACTCGTATGCTCATAGCCCTGATCGTTCCATGCTGATACACAGTAAAGTGTTGGGTCCTCCGCAAGTAAATGCACAGTTTGACTAAAGTAGCTGCCGGTTGCAAAAAATTAATATGACAAAATACTAATGCATAAAATATTTTACATTCAGTTAAAGATCTACAGATATTTTGTTATTTATTTCATGTTAGAACTTTTATGCAAACGAAAAATTTCTTTAAACAAATAAATAAACACTAGCTAACTATTTTTGCATCATTTAAAATCTTACGAAAAGAAATCCGGAGAAATGTCCAAATCCTCTTCTAAAATTATGGCGTAATTTGCAGTAGGATAGAGGTTAAATGTTGCCGTCAGTGAGGCTTTGTAATGTTGTGAGATTCTTGCATTTTTTGAACCCAGTGGTGTGTGATGAATCCCACGAAGATTAAAAAGTCGACTAACAGCTAGTGGTTCTTCGTAGTAACCATCAATAAAAACGCTAATCATTCCAGGATTTGCACCTTCTGCTGACAGTAGTGAGCGTAACATTCTGCTTATCCCCCAATAAATAAATAAATAAAATAAGAATTACATGTGACTAGAAAAGTGAATTAATTTGTAACTTTTACCTAAACAAATAATGTGGTCGATTACTCGCAATAACAGCAACCGGTATGTCAAACGTCGTATAATTCAGGATCTGTTATAATAGTGAAACTCAAATAATTTTCAACGTAAATTTACAACATTTTCACAAAAATCCTTTTAAAATAAAAACTTACAGCACTAGGTATTTTTGGTAAAGTAAGTGGTTGCCGGGTCACGACAACTACACACGCTTCCATAACCTTCGACCAAGTTACAAAAACTTTTTCGGCGTTCATTCTCCTCATTTTCTTCCCACTGACATTGACTTTCTACAAGTTTAATATAAACCAACACATGACAATTAATTAATTACCTTAATATTTCATTAATCATTATTTAAAATTACCTTCTAGAGAAACAAGCGGAACTTGAATTCTAATTGATACTGGGTGACCCCACGAATGAAATTCATTACTTTTACTCATTTCTTCAGCGTAAGCCTTGAAGGGTACTTTCAAATTGAGATCTCCCTTCCTTGTTACCATGGCCCACATGTCTCTCCATCCAAGATGAGATGCTTTCTCCGAACCTAACCTTGATAACATCTTCCGGCAACTTGATTTCAATTGAAACGTCCCTTCATCCTATGAAAGAAATATAGTTTAAATTATCAAAATAATTAAATTTAAGAAATTGGTAATTATAGCTCAAAATTGTCATTTCAACCAATTTCACTTAACATCTACTACCTAACTACTTTTCCTTAAGAATAATTCTATTTGCTCGAGGTAGCACTCCACATCTTAATTGAATTTTCAAGTCAAAATCTATTTCAACAAACTACAAACTTTCCCTCTAAAAATGTTAATATTTAAACTTCGATATTCACAGAACATAATTGACTTTTCCCACTTTCACTCGTTCAATAATATGAATACGAACGAGCGAGGTTAAATTTCAAGTGGAAAACTTATCCTGCCGAGAAATTACCTCCTTCGTTCCTTAATAACGTACAAGAGTTTTGCAGCACAAAGCTTCACATTTTACCTACGCAACGGCAGGACCTTGTAATCAAAAAAAAAAAAAACGAAGAAGAAAGATCCTACTATCATAATTCTGAAAATTTTCAAAATCCTGTCGCGTCCTCTCATCTTAAAAGCCCATCAAACCCATTTTCCTAGCCAATTTGTTCTGTCCTATAAGAAAAGAAGGGGAGGAAGTGTCAACGTCGTCACAGTAAGATTAAACGAGAAAAGTCCTTGATGGTCTAGAATTAGAATTCATTTTGAGAACTTAAGCTTTAAACGTCGTAACGTCGAACGAGTAAATTTTCTACTCTAATTGCACTACCACCAGCAGCAAAACCTACCAACCAACATCTCTCCCAATCAACTAATCAGATTAGTTTAAAATCTCCACGTCCAAAGCACACAAGACCATCAAGAAGGAAAAGATTAAATGGAGATTTAAACACTTAAGCCTTCCACTCGAGGACGAAAGAAAAGACCAACGTGGGATGCGGGAAAAGGTGAATTTTAAGAAAACCAACTTTAATTCCGTAAGGAAAATGAAACTGCTGTGCATGTCCAAAATCCCACTTTCTTAGAGTAATCTTATTTGCGGGCTTCACCTACCGCCATCAACTTAAGGTTAAGTACTTTAGTAGTAGTACACTTACTTACAAATCTTAACCACAAAACGCACAATACCGCTAACCAGAAAAAAAAAACATTTCGGTCAAGCCGCACACTAAATTTCACTTCTCAATGTTTTTAAGCAGAACGAGAGGAAAACCATAACCAAAAGCGGTGCTAAACAAAAAGAAAAAAAGAATAGAAAGTGGAGACAGAGAGATCGAAAGAAGTTGAAAAAAAAATTATGGAAATAAAATTGAAAATTCAAACGAACACAAGAGTTTTTCCTTCCTTTTCTAGAAAAAAAAATAGTCAACGTAGAAATCTATAGAAGGAAAAAAGATAGAGTCCCAGAACAAAAAAAACTGAAACCTAAAAACTGAAAGAAGGTTGGAGACGGTGAAAATCTGAATAAAAGTGAAATTAGGAAAAATGACTGTTCCAAGAAATGATGATTATCAAGGGAAAAAAAGAAAAAAAAAAGTTCCATTCATCTCCACTTCTATTCATTCTCGAAAAAAAAACCTTAGGAGTAAAAATTATTAAGTTAATTTTTGACTTTTCAATTATTTAAATTTTTCATGTTCTCATAACTACTTCATTTTCTCGTGTAAACTTTGTGACTTTGAATTCATTGAATTTTCTCACAGCAAAACTACAGTAATATTGTTATACATTCATGACTATGTACGAAACTTTAAAGAAAAAACTGGTCGGCGTTTTAGAACGAATCACTTTTGACGAGATGGACGAAATTCTTCCGCCTAGATCAACCTTCGAATCATGAATTCTACTCTTTTCAAATGTTTTCACGGACAGTTGAATCTTTGTAAAAGGCCATTGCCATTTACCTTGATAGCAAAGATGAGAATTCGTCCACTAGCAATCATGTTAAGGAAAAGAATCAAGGCTTCATCTTCATGTGGTGAATAAGTGTCAAAGATGCGTTGAGCCATGACACTTCCGGTGGCTTGATTAAGTACCACCACATGAATCCCACGATTCTTATCATTTTCTTGGTCATCTACCACCTGATCAAAACAAAAAGTCAAAAGTATAAAGATTAAAGATATACTTCTAACAATCACCAATGTGTAATTTCATTCAAGCAAAAAGATTCACTTACCGTAGCACCTCCGATGATCACCTCAACACCTGATTTGCTCGATAATACTTCAATTGTTAGGCCATGACTTTTATCCCCATCTCCAATTGACCTCCGAACCATGAGTCCAGGCCCACCACTTACTAAAATAAAATATGAAGAATTTCAACGAAATCCATTCTATCGCTAGGAAGAAATACGAATTACTTAGCTCACACCTAAATCTAAAAATACATCTTAAACCAAATGGTTTCCTCTCTACCAAGAATCAAATGATTGAAATTTAACAACCATTCAATTCATGTTCAGTAACATTCAGTTGAAAAATAGAGAAAAATCATGTTTTTCTAGCAAGTGAAGAATAATTTCCAGATGACTGCTTCCATCCATCTGCTTCTCCCTAGTTATAAAAGGTAGTGCACACATAATATATTCCGTTAAAAATCTGTCAACCGTCAAGTGTTAACAGAAAAAAAAATTACACTTCCTTACGAATATGTAATAAAAAAAAATCAAGGCATTGAACGGTTAAATAAAATTCAACTGACGTCAATTCTCTACAAATTTTAACTGGATTAGAATTGAACATTGATACATTTCCCGAGTTACTTTTTACAAGAACTTGTTAAAATTATTACATAATTCCTATTTGTATTGTCATATTCTTGTATTTACCGAGCAAACATTCAGAAAACTATTTTCATTACAGTTACAGAAAAGCACTGCAAAGTTGAATTTTTAAACGAAACTTTTAACCTTCGAATACCAACCAAAAAAAAAAGAAGAAAGTTTTCCGGGAGGAAAAGAAAGTCAAGTTGAATAATAGGGTTTAATGCCACGAAAGAAAACCTTAAAACCACTTCTATGAATGCCTTCTCTCTGCCTAATGTGCCCTGGATGTTTTTCTCCTTTAGTCCAGAGGTGACTTTGTACTAATTGAGGTTCATTTCCTCGATTTTCACTTTTTAGTATATTCTCTCCAAGTCATTTGAAGGGCATAATGACCTTCTTAATGGACGTTATTAAGTCCATTCAGACTTAAAATGAAAGTGAAGTTTAACACTAACCTGAGACTGAGGCTGAAGATGAGTATGAAGCTTCCAACTGTTCCTGTTGTGATTTTAGTCGACGACCTGTCTCCACAATAAAGAGTAAGGTTGAGTCCAATCGTAAACAATAGAATCACGAAAACCACACCCTGCAATAATGAAACAAAAAATACAATGAAATCATTCAATTACAGAATCGCAGTAATTAATCTTCCTCATTCTTACGTAAAGTTTGACCCAGTTTATAAAAAAAAGAAATCAAAAGTATTCATTCAGAACCGTAAATGCCTCTGTATCTTGCCTCAAATCAAGTTCAAAATTAGTAAAATCTGAAGGAATTACAGCAGAAACAAACAAAAAAAAAAAAGGTTACACATAAATCGTATTTTCAGAGTTTAGACTACTCCCGAGTTTTTAAAACTACTAAATGGCGTTCATCCAATTCACAACTTTCTACCACTTTGTCATCTATTTCAATTCCTGAGCAACACATTTCAAAATCAAAACTTGTTTCTTGTTTCTAGTAGTCTCTAGGTCAGACAGAGATGCCATTTGAAAAATTAATACGGGTTGACCATTTAATTAAATAAAACTGTTTCATGTTAATTTTGTATATAAATTGAATTATATGAAACTTAGCAGATCAGCCCTGTCTGCCCTGTATCTTTGGTGTGGTTTGGCTTGCTGAATCTGTTCAAACCCTAATGTTCAAAGTAACATACAAAATTCAAGTGGAGGATTTAATAGAAAACTTCATCCCTGACCAGTTATAGTGGTCGAGTTATTTCCAAATTCAATTTGGATATTTTGATGTGACGGGAAGTTCAACTTAATGGATGCGGAAGAAGGTTTAATTTCCAAGAGACATTTTGGACATCGGACAGAAAACAGTTGAAATGAATTCACCAAACACAGTCGTCCTGGATATGGTAAGTACCGAACAGAAAAAATTTTCCCACCGAACTTTCTCTTTCCTCTTACAGATTTTAAAATGTAGAAAATATTAACTCCAAATTTTTTGCAAATTTCACTGTTTTTATCCATACGGCGCCTCAAAAAATTTGACCACCGTCCATTTAGCGTCCAATCCACTTTCCCTTAGCTCAACATCCATCTTCCATTTCCTGCCTTAGCTCACAGACATTTAACTTTCTTCTCTTGTTTTCCGATAAAAACCAGCCTTTACCCTCAAAAAAAATCTTCTCATCTACCTAAAATCTTTCAAACTAACCAACCAGAAAAAAATACACTTTTACCAATCTCATAAACTTTAATAACTCGAGTTCCCTCAAACATTTTAACGTTGCTTTCTTCTTTTTTTGACCATGATAGTCCAATGCTCTCCTTGCTTTCTTTCCAATGGACATCTGGACACACCGCACAGATGCTCTCTTCCTTTTTATTACAAATGCGATAATTCACTAAAAACCCCTGGCTTTCATCCTTTTGAACTTCCCTCTTCTTTTGATCCTTCAAAATGGAAAAGTATAAAAAGAAAGAAACGTATGGAAAAATCTACGAATCAAAATATGTCTCTCGCATCCCTATTTTTTTTCTTTCAAAAAGCCACCTTTGCCACTACTTTCCAAAAATCAAAGATGCCCACCACGTACCAACTACAAAGACAAAAGGTGACAGATTTTGAAGAAGTAGAGACAAACTTTTTTTCATTTTTTTTTTTAAAAAAAAGAGACGAAGGACTTTTCAAATTTTCCAACATTTACAAATGAGCATCTGGCAAAGTCAACAATGGGCACAAATTTAAGTGTTCATTTTATCCTTTGAAAAACTAATATCAAGCTCGTCATCCTATCTTGTCTCTTGAAACAAAAGCATACAGATACAAAATTCATTCCCTTCTTCAAAAACAACTGTATGGGCCATTTGTTGTTACAATGAATGTGAAACAATCTTCGTCCGTAGAGATTTACCATGATGATGACCGTGTACAAGTCTCCAACGTGCGAATAATTAATTATTTGCATTATTCTTCTAGAAATACACGTAGTTACGAAGACGAGATTCCCAAACCGCAACCAAAATCTCATTTTGGTCTTGATTTTCTAGTTGAGCTCTGTTAGAATTAGAGACCTGGAAATAATACCGAACCACACAACCGGGTCTGAGAGGGAGCGGTTAATTTTAAAACCAAAATGACACTGTCCTAGAAGCCAAGATATGGCTTCTAGGACTTCTAGGAAAAGAACATTTTAATTAGTATCGTTTTACAGTACCTTCACAATTTCACAGTTGGTCAATTTTTCTTCCTTGTCAAATCTACACTTCCTACTTTTATCCTTTGCTACATAAAAACATGACCTTATCCAGTCTTAAACTTATACACTCCGCAGGGTTATTACAGAAATCAGCACGAAATTAATTGTAAGTTTACCTTGTCCTTATTTTCTACCACGCATCAGAGAGCATCTTGAAATATTCATCAGTTTCTTTAACAACAAAGAAATTGAAGTGACAGTTGGCTTGCTACTCGACACTTTGCCCTTCTCCAACTTCAAGCCTCTTTCGTCTAACTTGTACGCCATTCGAGTTGAAATAGCATCATCCAGAGACGCATTGAAACAGAAAATCATATAAAATTTGACACAATCCATGCTAAAAAAACGACGAACTAAAATAGGCGATCAAAGAGCGGAAGCAAGAGAGTAAAAAGAAATCCCACTTGACCATTAGAACAAAGTGGTGGACACGAATCTAGGATTGAAATAACTAGAAAAGTCTACCCATAAAATTACAAACAATGACCAAGAAACGTCTATCTCTGCTCAAAAAAAAATGTGTTCACTATAAAAACCATCCATTAGTTTACTACGTTAGTCAGTTCAAAAAAATTGTCATATTCCTCTAGCACGTGGTGTTCAATGATCCACTTTGATTCCCTCAAAAAAAACAAGCATAGTCTAACATCTAGCTTGCACAAAGCTCTTGAACAGAGTCTAACTTCCTTCCTGCCACTTTCCAATTTAAAATCTAAAATTTGACGAGGCACACGATCCTTTCTATCATCACATGGATAAAACCAAGGTCCCTGACAACCAATTAAGACTTGAAAGGTTTCAGTCCAAAGGACAAAATTACTTCGAAACCAAAACTTGTTCATTAATTAACCAGGTCCTATTCTCTCAAGTCAAATCTCATAAAGTCCTTTACTTTCTCCATATGACACACCACATGCTAATCCTCCCACATAGATTGATAGATTCAAAAACCTTCTTTGAATTCAAATCTTCTAACCTCCTAGGCGTAATGCCAATTCATCCATCAACTACTTTCCTCCAATCTTTCCAACTACTAAATTATCAAAAGAGAAGTTAGAGGCAGAGAGTTTCACATCTCTAATCCCCAAAGTCTTCTCGATTTTTCCTCTTCAAATTCAACATCTAAGTGAGTACTTTTTTTTTAGAATCCCAGAAAAAGATTTGGAATAAATCTGTTACGATGATAATTTTCATTTACAGATTTCAAAATTCAAAATTCTTAGTTTTACAACACTTTATTACTCAACTTTGCTTTTTTTTTAACTTTTCAGCAGATTGTTGAAACTACACGGTATACTTTTTTTTTAGAGCTGTTTGATGTTTTCCCATCAATATTTAAATTATACAACATTTACAATCTCATACAGTACCATGTGTCCCTTCCCTGTGCTATTTATGTTACGACAAAACTAAAACTCAATTTAAATGTCAGTACCTAACATTAAGCACATGACAAAATCAAAGTCGAAATAAAAGCATTTCACATACAATACTATAAAAAGTTTTGATTACTGCACAAACAAAAAAGTTTCGTTATTAACAACTTCACTAGAGAAGCGAGAGACTTTCGAAATTCAACTTAAGTTAAGTTTGAAATTCATCAAATTTTAAATTTTAATTTTAACCGAGACAATTTTAATTTTCATCAAAATTCAAAGCCTTTGATTGATTTCTCTTTCAGGTCATATAGAGTCACGCCTCAATAATTTAAATATCCATTCACGACGTCTAAGCCTGACAGCAAGAGACTAGAACTTTGACAAGAGAAATTTATTCTAAAACCTTAAAATTGTAACTTGCTCTTTCAAAATTCCGTAATTTACCTACAAAATTTCATCTTTTTACAACATTATAAATGTAACACTAAAAAATAAAGACCTACCTGTAGAATCTTTTTGCAGTAACGTTTCCGAGTGTTAAAAGATCGGGCAAAATAGAATCGACGATGCGGGACAAAAAGTGTTGGTTGAAAAGAAGACGAACTGTTACTACTGTACGCCAATGGTACTTGCTCCATTTTTCGATTCAAAAAAAAAAGTTCAACTTTATCCTGCTGAACTGACAAAAGTCTCCAACCACCGTGCCACGCGTTTCACCAGCCACTTCGATGATCCCGGAAACATCGTGTCCTCTTCGCTACTCCACTAGTAGTACTGCCAGCATCTGCTCAAAAAAAAAATGAAAAAACTTTCATTTACTTTTTTCCCTGTCAGAAATCAATCCCAGTGCTCTACTCCTGTCTGTCACTCTTCACTTTCCTTAGTTTCCGATAATCAAAACAACAATAAGGGGGAAAACAGTAGAGAAAGTCTACTTTCCCTTCAAAATCAATACTAACTTTCTATCCTCGTCCTCCTCGTGGCGGTCATGTTATTCAAATGCACTCACTCACAATTTCTCCATACGGAACGTGAAAGTGTCATTCACATCAATTCATTTGAACCGACATTTCATCACTTTATGCGAACCTTGCCCGATGTCAGTCGGCTACTTATATTTACTTTCTCGAGTCGAACTCTCACTTGCCAAACTTTAGCTCAAGACGAATAAAAATGGGCATTAAACTTTTAGATCACGATCATAGCAGCAGCGGAGAGAGAGAGAGCACAAAACGACCATTAAAAAAACCAAAGAAATTTCCATTCTTCATGCTTCTAGGATTTGGCATTTCCCATTCCATTGTGCTTTAAAAAAATAAGAACTGAATGGTCTCGTTGGTGAGATCATTTTCCGAAAATTTATGAATTAATATTACGCCAAATGATCATCCGCCCCATCACAAAAAAAACTGAAGAGAAAGCTTAGGGGCTTCTGCCAACTTTTACAAACAAAAATATGCCAACACCCTTTCCAAAAAAAAAAAAAAATTACAGCCACTCAACTCCAGACACTCGGCGGTAAAACGATGCCAAGATGAAAAATTGAAGTTGAAAGTTAGAGTAAGCTTAATCAACGGATTGTATTACAAAGTGTAAAAATAGACACCTTTAATTGATTCCTTGTGTAATTCTACACGTACAGAAGTAGAAGAGCAAAGAATTCAAACAACTTTAGCCAAAATGTTAGATCAAATTAATGCACTTCAATTGAAAAGCCTTGAAGTAGAGTTAAATTTTTCCTTTCCTTTTGTAACTTTTGGCACTTGCTCCATTCCTCTCTGTCCATCAAGAGACAAAATAGTCCATTTTCAAAATTACGACATTCAATCAAATGAAATTTAGTTTTATGACTTTTTTGAAAAA
>JABASK010000512.1:0-14034 GCA_019776465.1 Rambutanura hunanensis | reverse complement strand
TCTTAAAATTGGTCAATTCGTGCTTATTTGTGGATAAAAACGATTTTCAGAGTGGGGCGCTGAATCCTGAGGTGCTGGGACGCTCAATCCTGGGCGCTGGGATGCTGAACCCCATCTCACACCAGGATCCGGCCCCGAACCATCATGTTTACCTATACCATCAGAACCTTCAGCTGATTAAGTATCGTGATTCGTGAGTCGTGACTTGTGCAACGCTTTTACATGTTTTGCTTGAGAGTGCATTAAGTAATTCTACGTCCAGGTCCAACTAATTACCGTTTGCAAGGAATGTATAACAATGATGATCTATGGAAGGCTTACCGGTGCCTCTTACACTCGGCCACGCTCCATTATCGTAAGTACTATGTTTTCTTAACTGATTGATAACTTTACCGGTGTAACAATTTAGAATCTTATAGTCCTTCCCTTCTTAACCCACTGTTACAGCGGCTTGGTCCAGTTTTATCAAATTTCAACTTGTGCGCTCATTATAAAAATGAGGTACCAGATTGGAACGGCCAAATCTTACAACACAAGTCTAAATCCATGGACCAAGGTAAACATTGATTTCCATAATAATCGAGTATTTAAAATTAGTACCTAGATTATGGGTTCCTTCCTTATAGGGTCGCTGATTTGTGACGGATGGCTCACCAGAACAATTCACAAAGAGATATTTCGAAGAGGTTCCTATCCTTTAGGTTGTTACTACCCAGTAAGATACACGTTTTCAAATAGAAAACTTAACAACTAACTGAACATTTAGTTTTATCTAATGTACTTTTCATTTTGGAGGTTATGATGACTTGTTAAATATTTACAAAGCAGGTATATTTCGGAAATCAAAGAGGTTACATTTCAAGACAATTGGCTCGAGAAATGAACACGTTTAGAAAATTGAACACAAGTGAAAATATTTGGACAATACCCAACTATCTTTGTGTGGCTCGTATGGCAATGGCTCCTATACTGGGCTATTTGGTTGTCAATTCACAATTTCCAATTGCAATTGGACTTCTCGTTGTTGCCGGATTAACAGATTTGGTTCGTAAATGATTTAAAGTGAATGAATTTAAAAGGTGATAATTTTCGTTACTTTTTGGTCATTAGGCAGATGGTTGGATTGCGAGGGTGTTACCTGGTCAGTCGTCTGTTCTTGGATCATTCCTTGATCCCATGGCTGACAAAATTCTCGTAGGAACTCTTTTCTTATCGCTAACTTATATTAACTTAATTCCAAGTAAGACTTGAAACATTTCAAATGAAGTTAGTTAACTTTCCGACTAATATTCATTTCAAAAGCTTTTGCATATATTTCTAGTTCCACTGACCGTCTTGGTTTTAAGTCGAGACATCTTTTTGGTAGGTGCGGGTTTCTACATTCGCTACCAATCCCTTCAACCTCCAGTGAGGCTCAATATAATTTCTTTAATATATTCCATACCCTTATAAAAACTTTCAACTTTATCTTTCTGTCGTTTTAGAGAACTATATCAAAATATTTTGATATCACATCTCCTTCGGCTCAATTAAAACCTACGACCATTTCCAAAATAAACACATCTGTGCAGTTGAGTCTCATTGGAGTTACACTTTTATCAACTGTAGTTCCAGGCATAGAACATTCGCACCTTGTCTTCATTTGGTAATTTATTTACCTTTTACTTTTACCTCATACAATTCAAATGGCGTAATTGCTTAAATTTTAAACGTGTCCTTTGGTTTAGGTACTGTACAGGCGGAAGTACAATTTTATCCGCCCTTGGCTATGTTTTCGCTAAAGACACTTACAGAATAATCGGGAAAACACCAATAGTTGGAAAGAAGGATGAGAAAGACTCATAACATGAACTGAACATGACCTCACGTCATTTTGTATATGGTGATTGTAGAATTGTTCTTAATAAGAATTATTTTTTACATTACCGATTTCATCTTTACTTTCTCTCAGACTCCATTTTTGTTAAGTTGAGTTGACATCTTGACATAAATTGAGACAGAACCTTTGGTCAGATGTCAACCGTATGGTCATTTACACATCTGCGACGAATGTAGGTATCCTGTACATTTCGTATGCAGTTTCCTCATAATGTGTATCATCACATTCTACTCCAATATAATCAATTTCCAAGGAAAATGGACCATCGACTTGCCCGACGGCGATTCCCAATGCAGCAATTTTATCTAGACTAATTCGGCATTGCTTGTCCTGAACTCGTCCTTTGCTTCCATATACAAATTTACTAAATGGGATCTGAGAAAAAAGAAATTAACAAACATGACATTTTCAACAAAAAATTAAGTTGCTTTGCATGATACTTGAACAAGTTTGACATAATTGTGTAGTCTCACCTTGACATCTTGCCAGTAAGGACCACCGCGTGTGTATAGGACATAATGGTAACAATCGTTCCAAGTAATGTCAAAATACCCAGCTGTAGAAATATTAATAATATAATTTCGCCCATCACCACGCACGCGTAGAATCAAGTGCGAGAAACTGCTCCAGTCCAAGTACGATTCGCGGTAAAAAGATTTCTACAATATCCAGTTTAAGGGAAAGATATATTATCAAAGAATAAAATATTATACTAATAATTCGCAATTGTATTCAATTATAATTTACAGTGATTCGTTCACATCTGGTGGCACAGTAACCGGCCCTTTTAATTTTTCCATCTTCGGGTGTCCTTGTATTAACGAATCCATGAAATAGCGCTTTACCTAAACCCACGTACAATAGAAAAGAAGGAAATTTCGACATGTAAATCTTTAGAGCTCCAAGAAACAACTAAAGGGTTTACCTGTTGGACTCGTTGTAATTTCAGAGCGACTGTACCCCTCGAGCATGTCAGCGTCACTGACGGCATGCCACTTGTTGAGGATGTCAGGAGACTTGAAATCCCACACATAGTTACGGTCACCTTTTTCAAATTTAACATTAGCGCCATGAAAATGGACGTATGAAAAATGTGTTGGACGTCTAGTAAGGAAAGACTCACCATGATAAATATAACATCTTGTATCATCTGTAATATGTTCTTTCCATTCATTGGCCCATTTTACTATTTCAGTCCTTAGATCCTTGAATCCGTCTTTCAACCCAAACAAATTGGACTCTTGTTTCTGTGAAACAAAGTGTAGTTTTATAAACGAAAAGCTAACAATAACTTGGATTCTTATTTGACGATTTCTCCCTCACCTCCCAAGCTTCTTTTTCAAACTTTGGATCTGCCGTTCTGTCTGCATATTCTCCTTTCGGATGATACTCATGGAATCTGTGTAGCGGTGGTACAATATGAACAAACCTTGTCGCAGATATCAAACATAGTTTATCCCATTGGGAAAGAAAGTTGACCGTATGCCTTCTTAATCGATTCACAGTTAGCATACTCCGAAGGATTAATAAGTGAATGAGTAACTTACGTCCGAATTACACGATTCGACGTGCGTTATTAGGAAGTAGTAACAGGAATTCGATTCAATGGAAAATCCTGGAAATGCTTCCTGAAGCAATTAGTTTTAGAACTAATCAATTATTACTAAACGTAAACGTAATAAAACTTTTGGTTTATGTTTTATTTGGATTTCATACGTTACTTACCTATGTTTACGAATGAATTGCTGCCACACATTCCTGGTGAAGCGTATAACTTTTTACAACCAGATGACAATAAGGTTTTTCATAAGCCAAAGCCCTTCTGGTGGCCTGTGCTGGTCCCTCGTGGCTTGACTATTACTAGAGAAGTTTTTCCTTCCAGGAATGGCGCCAAGAGTGGAATGACGAAGCCGATGTTTAGCCTTAAAAAACCCATTGCAACGTCACAGGGTCATCTCCGTGAAGTTAGAACATATTATAGACAGTGTTGTGCACTATGCTCCAACGACACAGAAAAAACAACTGCTCGTAAGTTGGAAGTCGGGCATTGTTTGAAATCAATTGCAGTTTTATTAGAGTTAAATAATCTCCGCGTAACGTTCTTACGCAACATGCCTCCGCAACGTTTTTAAAAAACATATTTTTAGACATTTCATTTAAAATGACTATGTTCCAGATTAACGTTACACGTACAAATTCTATAGAAAATCTTCAGCCTCATGGCCTTTCAATCGCACTATATCTTACGGGTAACGTTCTTTTAAAAGATTTTTGAAAAACGTTTTAGCAAAAAATTTTTTACCAAATAACGATTTTTAAAATAAATAACACGACACATCTTGAATCCCGAAAATTGCCCTCTGATTTAGTGTACGAAAAAAATAGCTCAACTCTCTCTCAGCGCGACAGACCAGGTTTAGTTCAAGTACTCAATGCTTATTTAATGTAAACTGAATTAAGTTTTTACCAATGATGTCAGGACTCGGTGTCAAAATACGTTTGAAGGATTAAGAGTAACACTGCGGGTCGTACACTTTATAGGGTATTTAGCGTTTTTATAGAACTCAAATAGAGCTAACTTATTGCCTTTGAAAAGCTTAACCTCACACTTTAATTTGCCCTCGGCTAACGGATGATGATAATCACAACCATGGCACGAACTTGAACAAAAATACTTTTAATAAGGAACTACCACTAGATAGTTGAACTCCTCGCAGAATGACATCTGCAGGTCTTCATTACTACTATTCTTTGACATGGAGGAAAGTTATTCAGAAACCTTGCTTCTACTTTTAAGAAGTGGGAATAGCGGGCTACGCTCTGTAACTTAAGGCATAGTGACTGGTTGCAGTGTTGCTGGTTAGGATAAAAATGGGCTGGAAGCATTTGCGATCCCAATATTAATACCATGAGGATAGAAACTCCTGTGGAAGTGGGAGGAGCTACACAGCCCGTTCATAGTTGTGTAACAGAAGAATTTTGCGCGCCTTTTCTCTTTAACCGAACGATGTCAGTCAGATAAATTCGGTCGAACCTCAGAATTCAAACTTAACTGTTCTTCATACGTGATTGTTAGATTGTTTTGATTGTTTCACAGTTTTTGTTAACATAAACTTTACAAGGTCATCGTACCTAAAAACCATCGTATTTTAAAAATTCAGGAATTTGTAAGAATTGGGGACAATTTGCGGAATTTTAAAAAAGTGGTAATTCTTTGAAAATTTTTACAATTTTCAACAAAGATGCTTCATAACGCGCACGAGTCTTTTTACATGAGGATTCACCATTTTCTTAAAGAAAATGGTGGTCATTTTGAACAGGTTATTTAAAAGGTGATATAAAAGGGACCCGCTTGCTGGATATATGGAAAAGTAAATGAAACTAAAATTTGTGTGCGAAAAATGTATTAGAGCAGAATTAGTTTCTTCTAGGGTCAATTAATTATTTTTCTTTATGTTGAAGTGATTGGACCTTTGAATTAATAATAATTAAAGTAAAGAACTGGACAGATTTAAAAAATATTCTAAAAATAACTAATACCAGTTAATCTTGCTCGTCAAAATTAAACCAGCTTTAACTTCTGAGGTGAAAACAGAGCAACAAAATAAAGCTAAACAGGCAATCAAGCTTCTTGATGGAAAAAGCTGTTGCTCAGCCTCTAATAACGTTTAAGTGAATCGGAGGTTAGTAAACCTAATCGAAAAGTATAGGAAAATAAACCTATAGATACTATGACGCATTCGGGGTCATATACGTCAACCCGACAGCATTACAGATGCGTCGCATTCGCGTGTCTTAAAAATGGCGATTTTTACATAAAAATTTGAAAGTAGTATTTGGTTTTTCCTCAGGGCAATTAGTATTTTAATGTCAATTTTGTTAGAATTCTGCTATACAGCAAAATTTTAGTTTAGGTGAAAGGAATATGAAGGATTAGGTGTTTTACAGTACGTGTCCAGCTTGGCTGAATTAAATATTTGCGTAAGTTTCGGGCAAAAGGTTTTGACGTGCTAGTTTTTATTAGAGTGCGGGACGTTGTGCGTATAACATGTTATGGTTATGTTCTAACTTCCTAGAGGTCAGAGGGTACACTTCTGAGCTCTCATTGGTTCGTATGAGCGAGAAGATGCAGCTAGCGGGACTTTCAATTCCGTCAACTTGTAAACAAAACAAAAAAGTAAATTAGGAATGTATGGTATGGACTACCTGACACCTGAGTACCAACCAACTAACCACGGTAACTTACTAACGTTACTTACCTTACCTTACGTGATAGGAAGGTCAGTGCTCTCCGAGGATCTCATTACGAAATTTGTTCCGTTTTGAACTAAGTACGAGAACTTTTTATGTAGATCATCAATTGCAAAGGCCAGCTAACTATCCTACTAACCTCGTTCTAACTCAATGATTTCAAGTAAGGTAAGTATAATACGTACTTTTATAAATGATCAAATTCAACAATTCAGTACAAATCGTATGAAATAAGTAAGTTGCTTCGAGTTGAAGCCCAACCGCATTATTGAACCCTGCTAAATTAGTTATCATTCACTCGTGTTATCCTATTTACTTTGTATTTTGTCAAGGTTTTATATGGAGGATGACTTTAGGCCGAAAATACTAAGCAGAAACGTAAATTCTAATTTAAAACCGAATGATCAATCGTGTTTAATGGGTCGGTGGGATGACAAGCCTATTATACTTGAAATCAGCCGGAAAAGGCACAGACAGAAAATACCCCCCAAACCGACCATACCAACGACGTGAGTCTTCATACTAATAAGTAGTAAGTTCTAATTTCATAAGTTTTTCTTTATCATATTGTAATTTGTTGAATTAGCAGCGCATCCACAAGGCACAAGGAGAAAAGGCCTTCCCAATGAAGTACTTCTGGACTTTGACGCCGGTTAGTAGTGAATAATTCAATTTTCTGATCTTAGTTCATTATCATTTGTCCGTTTGTTTCCTAGTGCATGAAGTTATGTTAGATAATTCCTATTGAAAATTGTAATTGGTTGGTATGTTAGCATTAACGTTTCTGCAGATCCCCGGGACGTTGTGAGTACATTTCTCCACCAAATTTCCCAAAAGGATGAAGTTATTTCAAAAACAAAGAGACTGGCCTACCTCAACGCGTTTGTGAAATTCATGCAATACAAAACTACTGCTTCCAGTAGACTCAATTTTGATATTCGTCCTATTTTTATATGGTAAAACCCCAATTGAAACAAAGCACTTACGTTAGTTAGTACATAACGTAAAAGATTGTCAGCCTTGAATTCAATTTTTCAGTTTACGCGTCAGTTTAGTGCAAGAGCCTCCGGTTATCCGAATTGCCGCACTTCGTGTCGTGCGTCACTTACTCCGACACGAAAACGACATTATCATCGCCAATTCAACTGGAGTTCCGACTCTTGTTGCACGGTCAATTGATATAGTTTTAAATAATTCTGGAGAAAGAATTCAAGCTATTCGACTCTGTCAAAAAATCCTGTCAATTCCTTCTGGTGCAAAACACTTTCCTGTTCAAATCACTCGTGCTCTCATTTCAATTGGTTATGATGGACATTTAGATCGAGACAAATTACACTGGAGTAGTTTGTCCATCCTCTGTCAATTAGGTAGGAACATTATCACCAGAAAAAGAATTCATTGAAAATTAATTTGAACTAATTTTTTATAGCGTTGTTAAATCCTCTTCAATTTATTTCTTGTGGTGGCGTTCGTGTTCTTTTACACAATATTTTTGGATGTCTGTCTCCAATGGTTCTTGATGGAATTCTTGGAACTTTACTTCATTTGCTCAATTCTCCTCTTACAAGGGACTTGGCTGGAATTAACCTACAAGGTCTTGTCGCTCCATTAACCGACCTCCATTTTAAACATACTGGATATCAAAATACTGAAGGAGAAATGTAAGACCAAAGTCAATAACCTTGAAAAAATTTCTCAAAAAAAATTCTGCGGGGAAAAATATGTAGAATGCTTCGGCTTCGTTTTATTTTTTAGGGACGAGCGCGAGTTGGGATATCGGTCTTCTAAAATTGCCATTGGAATTTTACTAAGAAGTTGGAGTGGTCTTATCACTTTTTCTAGTAGCGGTCTCCAAGCCTTGATTGATTCACTCTATATTGAACAATTTGAAATACGTGTATGGGATTGATAAGAAAAGGATTTATATTTCTATTTTTTAAATGATTCTACTACAAAATATTTATATTTTATTTTTAGAGAACGATTCTTGATTTACTCTGTGAAATTATTGGACTTGAATTTCCCACATGGACAGATGAAGTTCGAGTAGCAATTTCTGCTCTGGATCCATCTCATCCAAGACAATCTTGGAAACTACAACAAGGTATTACTCATTCAATTAGTACTCATTTCAAGAACGTTACAATAAATAAATGTCTGCTTGAATAAATTGAATGTTTTAGGATTCATAGTGGAAGAATCGTTGGCAATTCTACCTCACTTGGCCAACTTTACGTAGGAATTTAAACTATTTTTAAAAACTTAAGTTTGACATGAATATAATAGACTACTTGGTAAAAGTAATGTTTATTTGTTTTGCAGTCCTAACATCACTGCCAATCATACGGGTCTTCTCATCCTCTGCCTAGTTAGGACTGGTCTTTTAGAAGCCCTTGTTGAAGTCATTCTAACGAGTGATACTTTTCTAAGTGTTAGAGCAACTGTTTTACTTGGAGAGATCCTATGTCTTTCTGACCACTACCTCCCTATTGAATCATTTGACCCTGCTGCCTCTATTCCTTCACTTCTTCAACAAGCAGTGGGACATGTTCCTCATCATGATTTAAAATCAACAACTAATTCACACTTTTCAAATTTATCACTCACACCTCAAATGAAGCAACAACGTGCGATGGAAGCCATTACAGTTCTTAGTCTTCTACATGATGTCAAAGCAAAAACACCGACTCCTTCCTCTGCATTTCTACAAATGCAAATGTCTTTTGCTGGGCTATCCTCTAAAACGAATCAACGGTTTTCAGATAGACTCGGGGAATTACAGCTGAATAGGGTGAGTCGATGGCATGCAGTTTTTGTGTGAAGCATTAATTAGGTTAAATATAAATACGTTCATAGCTGATTTAGATTTTTGATATTGTTCTGTTAAGATTCTACGGAGAGAAGTAGATACGAATCCAACGAAATTGCTCAAAGAGACACTGGTCTTAGCCTCGAAAGATCCCATGAGTTGGCACTGGGAAGCTATTTGTTGCCTCCTTCGGGTACGTCTCACATAACGAAATAATTATTATAAGACTAAAATAATAATTAATAATTGCCTTATTAAATAAACATTTTTTGTAATTATTTATGTTTTTGTTGATTTGGTTAGTGGTCTCCTCCTCCTTTAAAACGAATTGAAGACAATTCATGGCGTCTCTTTTTAAAACGATTAGTCGACTTTTTCAAACCATCTACAAACAACTTTGGAAGATTGGAACTGGACAAGGAAAATTCAAGACTTTTTGCTCAAGTGGGTTCGACATTGTTTCAATTTTTGGCAGACAGTGATGAGGTAAAAGTTCTTTTTGCATTTACAGTTGTACAGATTTTAAAACTCATATATTTATATTTGTTAATTTATAATATTCCTTTTCAGAATTTTAGTGGTTCTATCTTGCTAGAAGAAATAGTAGTTGATATTGCCGTTCATCTAGATGAATTGATTCGACGAAAAGAAAATCCGCATTTGGCCTTATGGAATCCAACGAAAATGGAGACAACAATGAGTCAAAATTATTTTCTATTTATTGGGAAGTTAAGCCAAAGTACCAATGGAATCAAAGTTTTGAAAAAGGGAAATATTCTTCAGCGTTTGGTAGATGTAGTGAAAGAAGTAAGGCATGAAGATTATGTCAAACTCATTGTCTCTAGCCTTTACTATGGTGATGAATTTTCGAGGTTAGTGACCTACACTAAAATGTAGATGACATTTCACTAAAAATAGCTTGTTTTTGTTAACGCCTTCTGGTTTTCAGGCAAATCCTTAGCGTCGTCCTCACTTCCTCAAATGAACGCACAAGAATTTATGCTACCAAATTTCTACGAATTTTAGTACGAGTAAAGCCACACAATTTTAGCAAATGGGGAGCAGAGTTTCTTGTGGAAAGACTGCAAGACTCGAGTCTTACAATTGCCCTAGCAGCGTTAGATATTCTCGAAGAAGCTATCCACGATAAGGTCGAAACTAAACCTAGAGATTTGTATGAATTATCAAATGAAAGTAGCTAAGTTTAATTTTATATTTTTTTTACTTGTTCAACAGTTGTTTTTAGAATCTCTAATTTCACTCCGTCCTTCTTTTGTCAAATTTGGAGACAGAGGAATTGTTCTTCAAACTGCATTTTCATCTCTTCCTTCTGGATACAAATACTTACAAGAAACTAAACTACTTGACAAGGAAATTCGACGGTGGCGGCAATCATTTAACAAGACGTAAAGAAAAAGCATAAAATGTAACTTCACTTTATCTATAATCTAAATGTTTATTTACTTCTTTTAATTGAAATGTAGATATGTTGAGTTTATTGAAGTCTTAGTTCGTGACTCTCTTTCTACTCTTCGTCGAGGTGACGATGGAAAGTATCCAGATCGACCTACTAAAATCAAAGAACCTTACAAAGTCGAGGACATTTTTGTTCCACCACATTTGTATGGGCAATTGACTCAACATAAGGCTGGCTTTGATCTCCTCACAGAACAAGGGGATATTGACCGACTAATTGAGGTTAGTCACCATTTCAAACAATTTATACTAAATACTAGTAGTTTTGATTAAGTATTAATTAATTGAAGTCACTCTTCAACTTTTTAGGTTGTCCACAAATCAAATTGTAAATCTGACGAGGAAACAAGAGAGTTAAAAGCCGCATTGTGGAGTCTTTGTCATTTTGGTACTTCGATGGATGGCCTGTCACTTCTAGATAATCAAGATGTACTCGAATCCATTGTCAATCTGGGCAAAAGTTGTTCTGTACTTTCCGTTCGACATACTGTCTTCCACTGTCTTTGTCTAATTGCTTCAACGCATACTGGAGCTGAATATTTAGGAAGATTGAGTGAGACAAATTAAAAAGAAAACAATAGTCAAATCTAAATCCAAAAAAAATTAATTTTTGTCATTTACGTTTTGTGTGTAGATTGGATTACTATGCCCAGAAGTCATCACGAGGCTTATCCCATATGGGGCACTGCACTTCCTCGAATTAGTCCATGTCTCCGCCGTCTTCGTGAACTCGACTTGGATTTTGATGAAGAAGGGTCAATGTCGAAAACAGATGGAAATGAGAGGGAAGGTGGTAGTTTTAATCCACCAGATACACCGGAAAGACGGCCAAGTTCAACAAATGAGTCACCATTGTTCCAAGGACCGTTGAAAGGATTGAATGACGATTTACGAGAATGTGGTGCAGACGTGGTGGACTCAGCCCCACCATTTGTCTTTACTCCGAAACACCATTCATTCTCCAAAATAATTCGAAAACGACTCTCTTCTTTCAATTCCAATCAAAGTGGGGAAAGTGGAAATACAAATTCCTTGGACGAATCAACCGATTACAAAGATTTCGCAGCTTGGCGGGTTGCCAAAAGTCGCTCCGAAATAGCTGCTGAACCAGGTCAAATGGGAGATGTTGAATCGGTATTTCTCGGAACGTCCCCAACTTCGCCATCACCTCTTCCTGGCCCGTCATCACCAGGAATTGGATCCGAGTTTGTCCAGACTTTAAGCCCCATTCCTAGTTCATCCTCAATTTCCGGGACGACAACAAGAAAGCAGAGGCATTCGATTAGTTCTTCAAGTAAAGGTCGGCAATATCTTCTAAAAAATAAGAAAGCCCAAGTACTATTTTGTTTCAGCTCAATATTCCTTTATTTTGTATGTCATGTTGTCATGACTCAATAGACCCATCGAACACCTCTGCTCTCAATGAATTTCTTCACGATATGGTTCCTAGTTTCTATCGCTCTATGATCCGAAAACCCCGAATAAGAATTCCAACAACATCCTCTGGCTCTGACATTTTTCCATTACATTCAAGTCCACAAAGGAGAATGTCACTCCGTGAATTGAAAAGTGGAAGTTTAGATCGTCACATTCAATTAACACCAAGAGATTTATTTAATGAATCTAAACTCAAAAGAGTCAACACTTCACTTACTTCTTTGTCAACACCGTCATACAGGAGTCGTCGAGGTCAACCGGGAAGAAAGGGTCCATGCTACATGGGATTCTGTCTTCCAAAAGATCTCTCTATGATTTTCATACAATCTTCAACGCATGTCAGAATCAATGCAGGTAAATTCTTTATATTTCTCCATGTTTTATTCGAGTAGGCTAATTTATCAATTGATATCTCTTTCAGACGGAGGAAATGATTCTGGACCAATTTCAACGGATGAGTGTGTCAAAGTTTCAGGAAAGACGCCATTAAGAACTCTTTATTCTCGAAGCACAGAAGTAGAAAGTGAAGGTCGACGTCAAGTTCATGACGAAATTATGCGTCTCGTTTCTAATGTCCTAAGTTGCATTGGAGTTAAGGCTACGGAACAGGGGCTATTGAGGTAATGGATAACAACAATCTTTTAAAACTATTTAATTGAATTGAGACAAAAGTTGAATGTTTTTATTTGAGGTTGAAGCAAAGATATCCTAGTGCATTTCAAGATCTTGCTATTTACTGTGACGTATGTGATATGTTAAGTGAATACAGCGTTCGACTTCCACTTCGACGATTCCTACAAGAACTTTTCTTGGATATTTCTTTTGAAGAGGTGGGGCATATAATTTTGGAATTTGGAACATGTTTCACGGAATTACTTTATATTTTTGAGTGTAGATTTACATTGCGGGAAATCTTGCTGCTTCGGAATATAAAACAAGAGATAAGGAAGATTGGACAGAGTTGAGTGAAGAAGAAGTAGTATTGGATAGACCAAGAACCGGAACTTTATTAGCAAAGACTGAAAGCCTTGATGAAGGAGATGAAAGTGGTGATGAAGGTGATTCGGATTATATTGACTTAAAATAAGAAATGGTCGAGATTCCATTGAGCATGAGCTTTACTTTAATTTAAAATTTTAAAATTGATTCCTTTATAATAAGGTAAAGTTTACAGTCACAATAAGTCTAGAATTCAAAAATATATACGCTTCACTT
The DNA here is from genome assembly GCA_019776465.1 of Rambutanura hunanensis. Lineage (NCBI taxonomy): Eukaryota > Metazoa > Arthropoda > Collembola > Poduromorpha > Neanuridae > Rambutanura > Rambutanura hunanensis. Next base: position 967 of record JABASK010000512.1, on the reverse strand, counting down.
TTCACTACTAAAGTTAAGATTTTTTACAAAAAAAATTACATCTTTCAATTAAATGTACCTAGCCATAACAACTAAAGGAAGCGTTTCCCGTTGAATGGAAATGAATTCCATTCAATTTCGTTCCCATCAACTTACAACACTTCGTATGAAAAAATTAAGGTTTTATTTGCGTGCCCAACTCTTGAAGTGTTTCACCATCATCACCCACTCTTACGCTTGGGTATCGCATACAACTACCCATAAAAAAGGTTTCACAACCTAAAAAGTTGTCTTCCATTCAAATTTGTTTTTTACTTCATTGAAAACGAAATTAGAATTTGGATTTTACTTTTTGACTTTATCGGCCTTGATTCGGTACCGACACCGACACCTTGGGCACAGAGTGGTTGTAAGTACGCTTATTCGCAATTGTATGTTATTTGTTAATTCGATTTTGGATTATAATCTAAGAGTGAGGTTGTGAGGAAGGTGGTAGGCTGTTAACATGGACACCCCAGGTGAAGATTCTGGTATTGGGTTTGCTGATGATCCATCTTTCTTCGAGGATCAGGTAAGGTTTCGTTGCATCATTCAATTGTTTCATAAGTAGTTGTTTTAAGGCTTCTCCTTTGAACAGATTGTCAATTTTCAAAATGGAGATGGAATGGAGAATTTATTTTTTCCTGTAGAAGAATCCCCACCTCCACGACATCAAGAAGAAGAACGAGTAGAAGATGATCTTCAATTTGTCGGTGATAACAACAACAACGATCGACCTGATGATGTCAATAACAACACTACAGACCCTCAACTTCAACAGATTCAGCAGGAACAGCTTCGTCGTCAGCAAGAACAGAGAAATCAAACACCAGAGTCTTCTAGCGATACGGATAAAGGTAAGAAGGGCAAGCGTAAGAAGAAGAAAAAGAAAAGGCACGTATTTGCAGTTGAAGTAAAACCAGAACCTGGAACTGAAACTTACGATAAT